>PVIA01009149.1:0-63954 GCA_004024845.1 Tonatia bakeri | reverse complement strand
ATGTATGCTTCAGAGGACACAAACAAGAAGTAAAAAGCCCACAGAATGGGAAAAATATCTGCAAATCATATATATCAATAAACCTTCTTTCAGTGAAGATGTACAAATGGTCAACAAGTACATGAAAATATGTTCAACATCATTAGCCATTAGGGAAATGCAAATAAAACCATGAGGTACTACCTAACATCTACTAGGATGGCTGTACTTTTTTTTAAAGGACACGAAATAAAAAGATCCATCTGGAATATGGAGAAATTAGAATCTTCATATACTCCTGCTGTAAATGTAAAGTGGTATGGTCACTTGGAAAAACGGTCTGGCAGTTCCTCAAAATGTTAAACATAGTGTTACCGTTTGACTCAGCAAATGGAACCTAAGTTCCACACTTAGGTGTATGCCCAAGAGAAATAAAAACATTTCTACCCAAAAACAATACCTAAAGGTGAAAGCAATGCAAATGTTTTTCAGTTAATAAATGGAGGTATAGGTGGATACACTTCACCTTCTCGCACAAGAAAAATAAAGACAATTTAAAAACAAAAAATAACCAGAACTGCCAGAAAATCAAACTGTATGAAAGTCCGACAACCAAGGAGTTAAAGAAGAAACATTCATCCAGATTGGTAGGAGGGGTGGAGACAGGCAGCCAGGGTGGAGAGGATGCATGGCAAGGTGGTAGCTAGAGGACAGAGCAGGCAAAGTGATGCCTGGTAACCATGAGAGGCAGCCACTGGCAGACTTGGCAGTCCATATTTATGTGTGGATAAACTGGAAGGAAAAACTGGGGACAGAGACAGACTGCACAACCTAGGGTTCCAGCACAGGGAAATACAGCCTCTGACTATAAAATTCTGTGGGGGTTGAGGCAGCAGGAGAAGCTCCCAGCCTCACAGGAGAGTTTGTTGGAGAGACCCACATGGTCCTAGAATGCACACAAACCCACCCACCCAAGAATCAGCACAGAAGGGCCCAATTTGCTTGTGGGTAGCAGGGGAAGTTACTAAAAGTCAACCGAGAGCCCAGCAAGTGGCATTGTTCCCTCTTGGATTCCTTCCCCACATACCTGAGTTTCCATCCCTTACATTGTAACAGGTGCACTGAGACAAAAATGAAAAAAAAAAAAAAAAAAAGAACAAAGATCCAAAAATAGAACTAAACAATGAAGAGATAGCCAACCTATCAGATGTAGAGTTCAAAACACTGGTAATTAGGATGCTCACAGAAATGGTTGAGTACAAATGTAAAATAGAGGAAGAAGTGAAGATATGCAAAGTGAAATAAAGAAAAATATACAGGGAACCAACAGTGAAGGGAAGGAAACCAGGACTCAAATCAGCAATTTGGACCAGGAGGAAGAAATAAACATTCAGCCAGAAAACAATGAAGGAACAAGAATTTTAAAAAATGAGGAGAGGCTTAGGAACCTCTGGGACAATTTTAAACATTCTAACATCCAAATCATAGGGGTGCTGGAAGGAGAAGAGGAAGACCAAGAAATTGAAAACTTATTTGAACAAATAATGAAGGAGAACTTCCCTAATCTGGCAAAGGAAATAGACTTTCAGGAAGTCCAGGAAGCTCAGAGAGCCCCAAAGAAGCTGTACCCAAGGAGGAACACACCAAGGCACATCATAATTAAATTACCCAAGATTAAAGGTAAGGAGAGAATCTTAAAAGCAGCAAGAGAAAAGGAGACAGTTACCTACAAAAGAGTTCCCATAAGTCTATCAGCTAATTTCTTAAAAGATACCTTTCACCCTGGCTGGTGTGGCTCAGTGGATTCATTGCCACCCTGCAAACCAAGGGTTTGCCGGTTCAATTCCCACTGGTGGCACATGCCTGGGTTGCACACATGAGAGGCAATCACACATTGATGTTTCTCTCCCTCTTTATCTCCCTCCCTTCCCCTCTCTAAAAATAAATGAAATCTTTTTTTTAAAAAAGATACCTTGTAGGCAAGAAGGGGCTGGAAAGAAGTATTCAAAGTCATGAAAGACAAGGACCTACATCCAAGATTATCTAGCAAAGCTACCATTTAAAATGGAAGGGCAGATCAAGTGCTTCCCTGATAAGGTTAAATTAAAGGAGCTCATCATCGCCAAGACCTTATTATATGAAATGTTAAAGGGACTTATCTAAGAAAAAGATGATCAAAAATACAAATAGTAAAATAACAACAAACTCACAAATATCACATGGAGGGTTATCAGCGGGGAAGCAGAATGGGGGAGAATCGGGGAAAAGTTACAAAGAATAATAAGCATAAATGGTCGGTACAAGATAGACAGGGGGAAGTAAAGAATAGTAGGGGAAAAAGAGAAGCTGAAGAACTTATATGTATGACCCATGGGAATGAACTAAGGTGGGGGAATACTGGTGGAAGGGGAGGTGCAGGGCAGAGAGGAATAAAGGGGAGAAAATAATGGGACAACTGTAATAGCATAATCAATAAAATATATTTTAAAAAGAGAAAAAAATAAATGGAACAAAATATGGCATATATGTATGTGTGTGGAGTATTATGCAGCCATAAAAAGGAATGAAATACTGAGACATACAACATAGGTGAATCTAGAAAACATTATGCTAAGTGAAAGATACCAGTCACAAGAGTTCACATATTATATTATTCCATTTATAATATATGTCCAGAATAAGAAAATATATAGAGACAGAAAGTATGTTAATGGTTGCCCAAAGCAGCTGTGGATGAGAGAATTAAGGGAAGTTGTGATGCGGACAATGGCCCACAGTGTCCACAGCATTATGGATGAGACACAAGACAAATTCACATGGACTACTGAGTCCGGTGGAGGAAAAGGGATGGCATGGCTACTCTCTCAAAGGGAGAGTGCCCCGACCCTTGCCTTGACAAGCCTTTATTGGGTTTATTTTGCACAAGAATATACGTAAAGCTCATTAATCATTATCAGGCAGTAAGAATCAAACATACAAAGAATTCTTAGGGCCTGTTTTGAGTCAGGGTTAGATAGCTTAAGAGCCATGAAACTTTGAAGAACAAACTCACTTCTTGCTTGGACCCTTATCATTTAATTGAGAGCATTCTAAACAAAGCAGGTTTCACAGAATTTTACATATTCTTTCTTAGGTCTGATCGCTCTAGGGAACCCAACCTTTCCAGCACAGGGCAACACACACCACCAGCACTGTTTCAGGCTTAAGTCAGGCAGGGGAAGTAAGGCAGCCAAGAGATTAGGAGACTTCTCACAGAGAGAATGAGGAGTCAGACTATGTCAAAGTCAAGGGGTGAGGGTCCATCACCCCCTCTTGCTATAGTCCCCCAAATCCTTCCCTGGGGCCTCCCCATGATCGTGCCTGTCTTAGGTGGTCCCCCCCTTGGGGAATCTTACCCATCATTGGCTAACCAATCAAGCATTGGGGGCCAGGCAGGATGAAGAAAAAGGAGCTGAAGTGGCACCCCTGCCAGGGAGATAAGCTTTGTCTCCTTAGTGGCTTCTGGTCTGAAGGTCACTCACTCCGCCTTAGCCATGTGGGGGTTACAGCTCCTGAAACCAGGCAGGGTGGTTCCCAACAAAGTAGTAATGATAATTAAAGGGTACAGGATTTCTCTTTGCAATGATAAACACTATGAAATTTCTTGTGGTGATGGTTGCAGAACACTGTAATTGCAAAACTATTGAGTTGTGCATTGTAAATTGTGTGGTGCACACTATATCTTAACAAAGTTTTTTTTTAAGTGTTCTGTGTGATGAGAAGGTGAGTAAGGGGCTTTACCAATTTACAGATTACTCTTCCTATAAAACCATGTTTCTTATATACCCAGCCATCATGATTTCAAGTCAAGGCCTTTCCAATCACCAGGTCTAGAGTCCTGTAACATTTTTTAAAAGATTTTATTTATTTATTTTTAGGGAGAGGGGAAGGGAAGAAAAAGAGAAAGAGAGGGAGAGAAACATCAAGGTCAGGTTGGCTCTTGCGTAACCCTCACTGGGGACCTGGCCTGCAACCCAGGCATGTGAAATGACTGGGAATTGAACCAGCGACCTTTTGGTTCACAGGCCAGCACTCAGTCCACTGAGCCACACCAGCCAGGGCCCTGTAACATTTTTATACACATATCGTGTTGTCAAAATTAACAATAAAGAGAAAGGAAATAGAAATGATATAATAATTTTCTATTTTTTTCTACAAAGTACCTCCTCTAATCCTTTTTATTATAAATACCTGTGTTTCATTATAAAACTACCCCTACCACACTTCAGTATTCATAGATTGGATGTACCCCAGTTGACCCCAGCTTCTAGGAATGATCACGTTTCACTGGCCAACGCTAATCAACACAAGTGCCAATGTCCTGGTTACAGTGATTGGCTCAAGGATAAAATAGGGAATCTAGTTAAGCCAGGCAGGATATATCCCAGAACTTTTGCAGGGGTTTACAATAAAAGTTGCTCTTTCCTTCTTAAAACTGTGAAGATGTAAGCCAGACAGGGCACACCTGACCCAGGATGAATAGAGCAAGGAGACAGAGAAGACTTCCTAAACTGCAATTTGAGCTTATTAGTCCAGGCATGCCAGAAGTCTGCTCATATACTTTACATCTATAAGAGCTAATAACTCTCTTTTCTCTTTTTTTTGTTGTTTTGTTTGATCTTGTTAGCACTGAGCTCTGACATGTGAATGAAAGTATACTTCCAGATACAGACATATACCAAAGTTCAACTGTAACAGGAAGGAATATGTGTAAGGGGAAAAAAAAGAGTGTTGGTATGGTTAAGCCCTATATTTAGTACAATGCAAGTTTTATCTTTGTTGACAATCCGTATTATGGCGATAAGAAAACTAAGATTCATAGTCACCTTAAGTGAAAGAGCCTTGACTTAGACTTCTGACTCCAAACTTCATTCCCTTTATAGCACTGTGCCACAGACCTATCATACATAACTACATTATATAAAGCAATGTATGTGTATTTTATACCCACTTCAGCTATCCCCTCTAAACTTTGAGATAACAGTATAAGGGAAAGTCAAATCGATGAGTTTGTCAATGAAAATCTTAATATCTTCCATCTGACCCGTCATCCTCACTGTCACTGTTTGTGTTTAGCTCTCACCCTCCAAGTTCCTTGCTAAAAAAAAAAAATTCTACATTTTCTCTGATTAATATATAATTTTGCCGTTTATGCTCTCAAAACATCTGTGGTTTACCTATGTACATAATATTGGGAAGGAATCCATTTTTATTGCCTCCTTAGAGCAACCTAGTTTCCTAGTTAAACTGTTTATTCTGGCCGACCACATTCAATATTTATCACCATATCTTCGTAATATGCCTTAGCATCTGATGGGGCGAGACTTACTTTTCAGTCTACATTTCCTAAGTTGACTTAGCTATTTATGGACTTTTACTCTTCTCTATGAGTAAGCTTGTGAAGTTCCTTAAAATTTTAACCAAAATTTTAATTGGGTTTATATTGAATTTATAGATTAATTTGGGAAAATTAATGTCTTTATAATATTGTCATAGGGATGGTGGGCACATAATGCAATATGCAGATCATGTGTCATTGAAATGTACACTTGAAATTTATGTGACCCTATTAACAGATGTCATCCCAATAAATTTAATTAAAAAGTTTTTTAATTAAAAATATATAATATTAACCTATTCCATTCAAAGACAAGAAATGTCTTCTCATTTGTTCAGATCATCCTCTGTGCACTTTATTGCAGTTTGACATTTTTCTCCATAAATTTTGTTTCTAGCACAAGAGGAAGTTTATTTAGCATGAGGAAGTACACTCAAAGAGAAGATTCAAACAGGCTCTTCCGGGAGCTGCCTTGGCCTTTTAGAAAATCAGAGGCAGGAGCAGTGAGCCAGCTGGACTGTATGGACTCCGGGAACAAGCCAGAGAGGCAAAAAGAGAGCTCCTGGAGACAGGTTCAGGGGTAGGCCTGGGACCAGCTGCCACTGCCTGCTGCTCCCCTGGTTGCAAGTCTCGTGGGCACCCTTAGAGCTGAGGAGAAAGAAAGCAAAGATATACACCTGAAGAAAGAAGGAACGGGCATGGTCCAGAGAGAGAGAGTATTCTATAAATGTAATGTTGCCACTTTACATGGTATCTTTTTAAAAAATATATTTTGTAGTTTATTATTGCCAAGGTAGAGAAATGCAATTAACTTGTATGTGTTGCTCTTGTATCAGAAACATTGTTCAACTCTCTTACTCTGATAAATTTATGAATTGATTCTGTTGGTGGTTCTCTATAGATGATCATGTTATCTAGAAAAATATCAGTTTTATGTATCCTCTTACATCCCTTCAGGTTTTTTTCCTTTCTAATAACAATGTCCAAGACCACTAACTCTATAATAAATATCACCAGTAATATTGGACACTTTTCTTTTTCCTGATATCTGAGGAATACACTTAAAATTTCTTCATTCATTTTCATGTTTGCTGCTGAGTATATACTACCCATTAATTATGCCTTAAAACTTGGGTATAAGTTATCTAGACCTTGAGGTTTTATTTTGTTTCATTTAAACTTTATTGACCTATTCAAGTTTTTCTTTCTTCTTGTGATATTTTGGCAGCTTTTTGTTTCTTCTTGGATTTTATCCATTTCAGTTAGGTTTTCAAATTTATTTATATGTACTTATTTGTAATACAATTTCATTAAGTTTTAATTTTTGTTGAGATTGGCTATCCCCCCCTTTTCATACTGTTATTTATTTGCATTCTCTCTTTTTCTCACTCTCTCCCTCCCTCTCTCCTCCTCTCCTTCTGCTTGTCTGTATCAATTGTGCCAGGGATTTTCCTTTATTATCTAATATTTCATTACTATTTCATATAATTAAAAAACATGTTGTTGCTTTTATTTTTCCCTTTATTTCTATTATTTGCCTTCTTGTTTCTTTGGATATTACTTTTATTCAAATACCATAGTTTAATGCTTAGCTGCTCTGTTTTCAAACTATCTTGCTTCTTCAAAATTATTTTTATTTTAGTTGTTATATAATCTGATACTGATTATTTTAATTTCAGATGTACAATGTAGTGATTTGACATTTTTATACCTTACAATCTGATTGCCCCACTAATTCTAGTAATGATCTGTCACTGTGTAAACTTATCACAATATTATTGTCTATATTTCTCTTGACCTTTTCACCCTCTGCCTCCATCCCTTTGGTCTCTGTTTCTATAAGTTTGTTTTTGTTTTGTTTGTTTTTGCTTTCATATTCCACATATAAGTAAAACCATACAGTTTATGTCTTTTTCTGCCTGACTTATTTCACTTAACACAATATGCTATAGTTCTATCCACATTATCACAAATGGCAAGATTTCATTCTTTTTTAGTGCTAATATTCCACTGGGTGTATATGAGTATATGTGTGTGTGTATCACATCTTTAAAAAAAAAGTTTATCAGTTATTTATTTACTTATTTTAGAGAGAGGGAGAGGAAGGGTAGAGGGGAGAGAGAGTGAGAGAGAGAGAAACATCAACCTGCTGTTCCTTTCAACTATATATTCATTGGACTGTTGTATGTGTCCTGACCGGGGAGCAAATCTGCAACCTTGGTGTCTCAGGACGATGCTCTACCAACAGAGTTACCTCACCAGGGCCACATCATTTTCCATTCAACTATTGATGGCCTCCTAGGTTGTTTCCATATTTTGGCTATTGTAATTAATGCTGCAATGAACACAGGGGTGCATATATATTTTTTAAAATTCCTGTTCCCATTTTCTTTGGATAAATATCCAGGAGTGGAATTTCTGATTCATATGGTATATCTATTTTTAGCTTTTATGAGGTATCTC
Source organism: Tonatia bakeri (assembly GCA_004024845.1). NCBI lineage: Eukaryota > Metazoa > Chordata > Mammalia > Chiroptera > Phyllostomidae > Tonatia > Tonatia bakeri. Next base: position 56,135 of record PVIA01009149.1, on the reverse strand, counting down.
TATACTGCTTTCCATAGGGACGGCAGCAGTTTGCAGTCCCACCAACAAATGGTGCACCAATGTCCCCTTTTTCCCACATCCTCACCAACATGATATTTGTTGACTTTTTTTATAACAGCTATTCTGACTGGTGTGAAATGGTATTATTTCATTTCCCTAATGATTAGTTATGTTCAACATCTTTTCACACATCTATTAGCCATCTGTATGTCCTGTTTTTTTCCCCAAGATTTTATTTGTTAATTTCTAGAGAGAAGGGAAGGGAAGGAGAAAGAGAGGGAGAGAAACATTAGTGTGTGGTTGCCTCTCACTCACCTCCTACTGCAGACTTGGCTCGCAACCCAGGCTTGTTCCCTGACTGGGAATTGAACTAGTGACCCTTTGGTTCATAGGCTGGCACTGAATCCATGGAGCCACACCAGCCAGGGTTGTATGTCCTCTTTGGAAAACTATCTTTTCATGTCTTCTGCCCATTTTTAGATCAGATTGTTTATTTTCATTTGTTGGCGAGTTGTATTAATTTCTTACATATTTTGGATATCAACCCCTTATTGAATATATCATTTGCAAATACATTCTTCCAGTCAGTAGGTTGTCTATTTGTTTTGTTGAAGGTTTCCTTCACTGTGAGAGCTTTTTAGTTTTATGTAGTTCCACTCATTTATTTATCTTTTGTTTCCCTTGCTCAAGGGACTGTGTCCAAAAGATATTACTCAGATTGATGTCAGATAGTTTACTTCCTACATTTTCTTCCAGGAATTTTTTGGTTTCAGACCTTACATTTAAGTCTTTATCCTATTTTGATTTTATTTTTGTTTATGGCATAAGAAAGGAGTCTAGTTTTATTTTTTTGCATGTATCTGTCCAGTTTTCCCAACACCACTTATTGAAGAGACTGTCATTACTTCACTGTATATTTTTATTTCCTTGTCATCAATTAGTTGACCCTATGTGTAAGGGTTTATTTCTGGCTCTCTATTCTGTTACATTGATTTATGTGTCTCTTTTTGTGCTAGTACCATACTTAAAACTATCTTGTTTCTTTTTTTAAGCATATTTTATTGAGTATGCTATTGCAATTGTCCCATATTTTCTCCCCTTTATCCCACTCCACCCTGCACCTCTCTCTCCTTCTAGCATTCCCCTCATTAGTTCGTGTCTATGGGTCGTACACATAAGTTCTTTAGCTTCTACATTTCCTATACTCTTCTTGACCTCCTCCTGTCTATTTTGTACCTACCATTTATGCTTATTTCCTGAATCTTCTCCCCATTCTTCCCCTTCCCCCTCCCTGCTGATAGCCCTCCATGTGATCTCCATTTCTGTGATTCTCTTCCTGTTCTAGTTGTTTGCTTAGTTTGTTTTTTACATTTAGCTGTTGATAGTTTTGAGTTTGTTGTCATTTTACTGCTTATAGTTTTGATCTTCTTTTTCTTAGATAAGTCCCTTTAACACTTTACATAATAAGGTCTTGGTGGTGATAAACTCCTTTAACTTGACCTCATTTGGGAAGCACTTGATCTGCCCTTCCATTCTAAATGATAGCTTTGCTGGATAGAGTAATCTTGGATGGAGGTCCTTGCCTTTCATTACTTTGAATAGTTTTTTCCAGCCCCTTCATAATTGCAAGGTTTCTTCTAAGAAATCAGCTGATAGTCTTATGGGAACCCCTTTGTAGGTAACTGTCTCCTTTTCTCTTGCTGCTTTTAAGATTCTCTCCTTACCTTTAATCTCAGGTAATTTAATGATGATGTCTCCTTGTGTTTTCCTCCTTGGGTCCAACTTGTTCAGGGCTCTCTGAGCTTCCTGTACTTCCTGAAAGTCTATTTTCTTGGCCAGATTGGGGAAGTTTTCCTTTATTATTTGTTCAAATAAGTTTTCAATTTCTTGGTCTTCCTCTTCTCCTGGCATCCCTATGGTTCAGATGTTGGAATGTTTAAAGTTGTCTCAGAGGTTCCTATGTCTTTCCTCTTTTTTTTTTTTGAATTCTTGTTCCTTCATTGTTTTCTGGCTGAATGTTTATTTCTTCCTCCTGGTCCAAATTGCTGATTTGAGTCCTGGTTTCCTTCCTTCACTGTTGGTTCCCTGTATATTTTTCTTTATTTCACTTTGCATATCTTCACTTCTTCCTCTATTTTGTAACCATACTCAACCATTTCTGTGAACATCCCGATGACCAGTTTTTTGAACTCTGCATCTGATAGGTTGGCTATCTCCTCCTCACTTAGTTCTTTTCATGGATTTTTGATCTGTTCTTTCATTTGGGCCATATTTCTTTGACTTGGTGCACCTGTTACATTGTAAGGGGCAGAGCCTTAGTTATTCATCAGGGAAGGGTAACTCATTTTGCAGAGTCATAGCACTGTATATGGAGGAGGGGTCAGAAAGAGAATAATGTAGGTTGGTCAGCTCTTGCTCTGCTTTTAGTCACTTCCCCAGCAAAGTATGCCCTTCTGGTTTTGATTCCTGGGTAGGTGGGCTTGTGTATGTTCTAGGACCCTGTGGGTCTGTCTAACAAACTCTCCTGTGAGGCTGGGAGTTTCTTCTTCTGCTGTAAGCCCACAGGTTTTTGCCACCAGAGATTTTGAGGCTTTAGTTTCTATGCTGGAACCATGGGTTGTGTGGTCTGTCTCACTACACAGTTGTACTTCCCAGCTTATCTTCAGGGAAATGTGGGACCACCCAGTCCTCCAGCCTGCTTATCACTTTTCCTCTCTGCCCATCTCCACCCCTCCTACCAGTCTGAATTAATGTTTCTTTAACTCCTTGGTTGTTGAACGTCTATAGAGTGTGATTTTTCTGGCAGTTATGGTTGTTTTTTGTTTTTAATTTTGTTGTTATCCTTCTTTTGGTTGTGTGAGGAAGCAAAACTTATCTACATATGCCTCCATCTTTGCCAGAAGTCTATCTTATTTCTTAATAAATATATATGTAATTATAATTTTTTCCTCTAGAACTGCTTTAGCTGTCACCTATAAGTTTTTACATATAGTACTTCTATCATTTATTTCTAAGTGTTAATTAACTTTGCACTTTCCTTTTCAACATAAAGGCTATTTCAACATTAGTAACATGTAACTTAATTTTCAAATATGCGAAGTTGTACCCATCCTTTTGTAATTAAATTTTAACTTCATTGCAATATGCTAAGCAAAGCTCCATCCAGAAATGAACCTAATGCACAGTGGTGAGGGGAAATCCTTCCAATAGAATTCTGAACTATACTGGGTTGAATAGTATCCTCTAAAACACATGTCCACCCAGACCAGTGAATATGATCTTATTTAGAAATAGCATCTTTGCAGATACAATCAAGTTAAGATGAGATCATAGTGGATTATGGTGAGCCCTAACCCAATGACTGGTGGCATTATTTGAAGAGGGAAATTTGAATACATATACACACAGGGGAAATGTCATGTGATGACAGAGGCAGAGATTGGAGTTATACACCTACAGGTCAAGGAACATTAGTCATTGCCAGCAACCACCAGAAACTAGGAAGAGGTAAGTAATAATTCTCCCCTGAAGGCTTCAGAGAGGGCATGGCCATGACACTTTGATTTTGGTCTTCTAGCCACCAGAACTATGAGCCAATAATATTCTATGGTTCTAAGTCACTTGATTTGTGGTAATTTTCTACAGTAGCCCTAGGAAACTAACACATTTGCTTTGTCTGATATGCGAAGACAGGTGTATATACCTCCAGTAATTCATGTGTGATTGCTAACAATTTGACTGGATGATTATGGAAGGAAGCAGATTGAACAGTTGGTGACAAAGAAGTAGGGAGAAAGAGGAATGTCAATAGTCTTTTTTGAAAGGACACAGACGGCAAAGATATTTGTGTCTATGTGAATGCTGACCAAAGGAGATGAATTGCAGAGGAGGCTCTAAGTACAGTAATTAAGTGGACAAAATGACATACTCTGTGGATGGCAAACATCCTCTCTCCCCAGACACTGAGGACTGTGTATGCTAACTCAGTGGGCCCATGAACAAAATGGTTGTGGCAGGGATGGAGGCTAGCCATAGACTCCACAACGTGGGCTTCTCCTTACCAAGGCCCACCTGGCTAATACTGTTGCTGAGTGCCTTATCTGCCAACAGCAGAGACCAGCACTGGCTCCCGGACAAGGCATCATTGTCCCCAGTAAGCAGCAGCCACTTCGTAGCACATTGATTACATTGGAACTCTTCCATCATTGAGAAGGCAAAAAATTTTCCTTTTTAGAATACACACATATTCTGGTTATAGATGCCTTCTCTGCCCACAATAATTCTGCCAGGAACTCCACCAATACTCACAGAATGCCTTTCTACCATCATGATATTCCACACAGCACCGCTTCTGATCAAAAAACTCATTTCACAGCAATAGAAATGTAGCAGTGAACATATGCCTATAGAATTAAAAGGTCTAACCACATACTCCATCATCTAGAAATAGCTATTTTAACTTGAAGGTGAAATTGCTTGCTGAAAACTCAGCTATAGTGCCAGAAATGAAACAACACCTTTAAAGACAGGGTTCTGTTTTGCAAGATGTAGTATATGCTTTGAAACAGAGGTCACTCTATAGTGCTATCTCCTCCATAGCCAGAACACAGGGGATTCGAGAATCAAGGGATTTAAGTGGGTGTGACTCCTCTCATTATTATATCAAATAACCCGCTCATAAATTTTTTGTCTCCCACCCAGGCATCTCTGAGATTTGCTGCTTTAAAGGTCTTTGTTCCCAAGGGAGGAATGCTTCCACTATGGGACACAACAACATAGGCACTACATTGGAAGGTGAGGCTGCTTCCTGGCCATCTTGGCTTCTTATGTCACAAACCAACAGGCAGCAAAAGGGGTTTCTCTACTGCTGGAGAGCTCGATCTCAACTGCCAAGGGGGAACTTAGGCTGCTGCTAGTGCATGAGTACAAACGGTGCTATGTCTGGAATCCAGGGCATTTCCTGGGGCATCTCTTAGTACTTTCATGCCCAATGGTAAGTACTAATAGAAAACTGTTACCAAAGAGAGGCGGGAATATCAAGGATTGCAATGCTTCAAGAAGGAAGGTTTAGGTCACTCCACTAGGAAACTGATCAGCTGAGCTTCTCGCTGAGAGCAAGGGAAATATGAAACAGGCAGTGGACAGAAGGTGGTCATAAATGTCCACTGTGACCTTGTGACCAGTTACAAAAACAAGAACTATTGTAGCTTCGCATGTTTCCTTTTTGCCTGTCATGGGCTTGTGTTCATTGTTAAATTTTAACCCTCATCTTCCTTTTCTCATTATTATTTCATATTCCAGGTGGTGGAAGTTAACTTTATAACTTAGTCTTTAGTCTTTAAGTATTAGAATATTTAGTAGAATAGTGGCTGAATTTGAGAAGCAATTAATACAGCCAGTTATAAACTGGCTATATGATATCTATAACTAATATAGCCAGTTAAAGTATACTTTCTTAATTTCAACTTTTATTTATGTTTATTCATTTATTTTAAATGAGTCTTTAAAAAAATTTATTAGTTGATTTGAGAGAGGGAGGGAGAAGGAGAGAGGGTGATGGGTGGGGGCGGGGAGAGAGAGAGAGGTCTGTTGCATTCAGTGGTTGACTCCTGTTTGTGCCCTGACTGGACATCAAACCCCCAACCTTGGTGTATAGGGACGATGCCCTAACCAACTGAGCTACCCAGCCATGGTTAATTTTAATTTTTTAAATGGTGCTAAAATATGCATTTGTCATTTTAACCATTTTAAAGTGTACAGCTCACTGCCGTTAAGGACATTCACACTGTTGTGCAGCCATCACCACCATCCATCTCCAGAACTGTTTCCATCTTCTCAAGCTGATACTCCAAACCCATTAAATATTAACCCTCATGTCCTCCTCCCCCCAGCCCTGGCAACTGCCATTCTATTTCCTACCTGTATGAGTCTGACTGCTCCAGGATTCACTTACTTAAGATATGATTTTTTTTGGAGGTTAAGACCATAACTCTCATACAAATATAAAATGGATATGTGTCAGAGGTTTTATTTACCTCGTTGATTACCTCAGTCAGATGTTACAACTAGACTGAAGGAGAATTCAAACAATCACACATATATAGGCAACAAGAAATAATAGAACAAATTTACAAAAAGATAAAAAAATGGTCTAACTGCTGGAAAATAATCAATTATATTCTACCAGACACAATTTACTTCCATTTCTATGGACTTAAATTATTTGCATTATTAATTTTCTACAATTTACAGTACTATAAAATAGCCCACAAACAATGAGGAAAAGGAACTGTGCTCAAGGGAGAATATTTGATAAATCTATACATAGGACATGGCTGGGTATTGACAATATTGCACTGAGTGGGAAAAAAATCAGGGAGAACTATGATAATTACCAATTTATTGCTTGTCAGTTATCAGCAGAGGTCATTGGAGGGATACTGCAAGGCATGGCACAGGAGGTAGCTTCCCCTCCTAGATCTTCCTGTTGGTGCGATGACATCTGTGGAGACCTGGTGGCACTTGCTGTCCAGCCAATTTCACCACCACGCTACTAGATGGCTTCCAGCTGACCAACCCCAGCCTGCGGGCTGTACCCCAGCTCTGGTTTGTAGCACTCTGGCGAACTTTCCTGTCATCTAGTGGGCTGTACTTTCTCAAAGGAGGTCTGACTCTCAGCCTGGGGCTGTGGTGTGTCCTCTGATAGTCTCCCTCAACATTTGAGGCATAGTAGTGCTTGTCACATTCACTATTCTGTAGAGTAATCTTTTACCTCTCTTAATAGTTAATCACCTTTTATTAGTTCATTGCTCTTGCATTAGATTTTCCCTGATAAAATATTGCTGTGGTTTCTAGGACCTGATTGATACAATCATAACTTGATTTTCTCCCTATTCATTCCTTAATCTTGTCACATCCATATTATTATCCTAGGATTTTAGTTCTGTATTTTAATGAATATATTTTCTCTTTGGTTTTATTTGCTTTCTTTTTAAGGCTAAAACAAACTTTACTTAAAGATGTGATACCCTTACCTCTGATCTGTTAAAGCACATCTGGATTTTTTTCTTTTTTTTTTTTTCTCCTTTCTGTATTTCTTCAGGCCCACAACATTCTGTGCAATATAAGACAAGTTGCTCATTTTCATTTTCTTCATCTGTAAAACATGGTGATTCAGTGATAATTTAATTAGGAAATAATACTCATACCAGGTAATTCAATAGAGAGAATTTAATAAAAGGTTCAGACTGAAGAGCTGAAACAGCAAATAGGGGAAAGTAGTCTGCCCAGGGATTAAGCAACTGTAGGGAGCACCAGCCGCCCACAAGTCTGGGACTAAGGAGAGATACAGTGTTACCACAGCCCAGGAGGCAGAGCTTCTGGTCAGGACCTGAGGGACAGAGGGCTGGGTAGGAGGTGCAGTCACCAGATCAGCACTATTGCACAGAGCAGAGAGAGCAGAGAAACACTCTTGAGTTTCCTCTCTTCCTGCTGTCCAATCTCCTCCCAATGCCATCCATTGCGCAAACCCAGCCAGAAGCCAGTTTCCCAGCAAAGAATCCCGGGAAAGGAAGTTGGCAAGAATTAATAATCCCTTGTGATTCACAGCAGAGCAGAGAAAGAGCAGGGACTGAATTGGAGGCAACCAGGCAACTAACCCAGCACGCATGGATCTACAAGAGTTTACTGCGAACACCTAGTTGAGATTACACAGTGGGCTAGTACAGTACGTGTACAGTCAGGAAATAGTGTTATTTTTTCTTATCCTTTCTTACATCTCTATCTTTATCTTTTACCATTCTTCCCATAATTTCAGATATATTCAAAATATTTCTAGTTTGTAAAGTTCACTGTGAACTCTATCACTTTGGGCTTTGTGCAGAATTAGCTGCCTCTGCCCACACAGCACTGCACTCTCCCTGATCACACACATTACCCCCGAGTCTCTTTTCCGTCATGACTCATTTTAGGTTCTATTCTAACAGAATGCCTTCCTTGAGTCCATCAAGGTTGTTAGATGTCTCTATCTATGCTCTGATTGTATCCTATGTATGTCTCTACCATAGCACTAAGCAGACTGCATGACAATGATCTATTTATTCTTTTCTCTCCATATTAGTTTTCTATTGCTGCATAACAAAGTTCCACAAACCCAGCTATCTAAAACAACACGGAGTTATTACCTCACAGTGTCTGTAAGTCCAAAGACCAGTTACTTTACCTGAGTCTGCCATTCAGGATTTCACCAGGCTGAAATCAAGGTGTTGACCAGCTAGTTGTATCCTCATCTGGAGGCTTGTCTAGGGAAACATCCATTTCCAAGTTCTCTTGGCAGAATTTATTTCCTTGCAGTTGTATGACTGAGATTCCTCTTTATTTTTTTTTAACTCCTAGAGGCCAAAGACTCAGCTCCTAGAGGTCACCCTCAGGTCCTTGTTATAGGGTTTTTTCCACAGTGTAATAATTTGTTCCTTCAAGGCACATAGACAGCATCTGCTGTAACTTCAAATTTCTCTGACTTCTCTGGCCCCTTGATCCTTTAAAAAAAAATGTCCATCACAAATGGGTAACACATTTATTACCCCCATTGGGATTGGGAAATACCATGTAGTAGCAATGATAAAAACACACTATGAAGCTCATATTGAACCTAGAGAAATGATGTCAGGTCACTAGGAACCACGTTTTCTGCAAAGTAGTCATGATAAAATAATGACAAGTTCACCACATTGGGCTCACCCACACTCAAGGAGAGGTTATTACCATATTTTGCCATGTATAATGCACTCCTGTGTATAATGTGCACCCACATTTTTGGACCAAACTTTCAGGGATAAAAATCTTTTGTTTTAATTTTTAATTCAATTACTTATTTATATTTAGAAACAAAACAAATTATTGTATTCCAGGGTATTATTTTGTATATGGATATCATTATTGCTTTCTAGAGTTACACTTTTAAGACATAAACATAAATAAAAGAATTAAAAACATTTATATAGATACAGAATTAGTACTACCCACGTATAATGCATGCCCTTACTTTTTCCCTCAAAAATTAGCAAATAAACGTGCATTATACATGGCAAAATATGGTAAACAGCAAATACACACTAGAAGTGGGGATCTTGGGGACCTTCTAGATGCAAACTCTCCAAGGACAAAGCCAGTCTCTGTCTTTGTGTCCTTAGAATAGAGCAGAATTAGTAACTGACACATACTAGCTATTTAATGAAAGAATAAAGAAATAGTTTAAAATAAAGGGGAAGGGAACTTGTAGGGGAGGGAAATATTTAAAAGGAAAATTAAATATGTCTTGGTAGGTAATGGATATTTGAACCTGAATCCTAGGTCTATAATGAGACCATTAAAACATTGGAAACCAAATAGGAGGAGTTGGGCTGGGTGGGTTGTGGAAGAATGGGTGGACAGAGTGAAAAACTATGAGTTTCATACTGGATATGCTGAGTTTGTTTTGCTTATGGGAGAACCATGTGGAAATATCCTGCAAACAAATAAGAGTGATAGTCTGAAATTTAGAAGAGAGATATGGGTTAGCTGTGGGTTGAGGAGAATCATCATGTTGCATTTTAAAGTTGTACCTTAGTCTTTAGGGTACTCTTATCCCAATCCTGTTCCCAACTGGGTAGCACAAGTTGGCTCTTGTATTCTGGCTCTGATTGTTATTTCTTTCCCTTTTCCACTTCCTACCTACTTGATTTTCCCATAGTAGCTCAGCTTTCCTTGCCCTCTTCCTTGTCCTCTTCCTCTTTAACCCTCCAGATGTAACTGTCAGAATGAAAATCCATTGTCAGCTCTCTCTTTCCTGCTGATGTGGATTAAACTGTAATAGACATTAGTTGAAATATTTACACTAATCTACTTCTGTGCATGGTGGTAAGAGAATGACCACCACAGAAGAGCTGAGTTCAAATACTGCCCCTTCTATCCACTTGCTGTATAATCATAATCCAGATGGATGATGTCTCTGGGCTTATTTATTCTTTATGCATGAACTATACACACACACACACACACACACACACACACACATGTTCAAGGTGATTAAATAAAATTATGCATGTGAAATGTCTGCTAAATTATAGAAATTCATTTAAATACTTACAGTTATCTTTTTAGAGAAGAATGTGGGTGTTGTGCTCATATATTTTTTTCCAGATTCATTGGGATTTTCCAAATTACTACTTTAGATATGAAATCAATTTAACTATGCTATAACATGACTAAAACACATTTATTACCCCCATTGGGATTGGAACATACCATGTAGTAGCAATGATAAAAACACACTATGAAGCTCATATTGAACCTAGAGAAATGATGTCAGGTCACTAGAAACCAAGTTTTCTGCAAAGTAGTCATGATAAAATAATGACAATTATGTTCATTATAATCAGTGTGCACCTAGTTCTTCTTACAGCAAAAGATAGCATGTTTATTTTGTTTGCTCTTTAAGTATATTTTATTGATTATGCTACTACAGTTGTCCCAACTTTTCCCCCTTTGCCTCCTCTCCCTGGTACTCCCCTTCCCTCTGGTCATCCCTGCCTTAGTTAATGTCTATGGGTCATGCATGTAAGTTCTTTGACTCCTCCATTTCCTATGCTGTTCTTAACATACCCCCGTGTATTTTGTACCTACCCAATTATGCTTCCAAATCCCTGTATCTTTCCCTCATTCTCCCTCTCCCTGCCCCACACTGATAACCCTCCAAATGATGTCCATATCTAAGATTCTGTTCTTGTTCTAGTTGTTTGCTTAGTTTCTTTTTTTTTACATTCGGTTGTTGATCATTGTGAGTTTGTTGTCATTTTAATGTTCATAGTTTTCATCTTCTTTTTTTAAATAATATCCTTTAACATTTCATATAATAATAACTTGGTGATGATGAACTCCTTTAGCTTTACTTTGTCTAGGAAGCACTTTGTCTGCCCTTCTGTTCTAAGTGATATCTTTGCTGGGTAGAGTAATCTTGGTTGTAGGTTCTTGTTTTCCATTACTTTGAATACTTCTTCCCAGCCCCTTCTTGCCTGCAAATTTTCTTTTGAGAAATCCACTCAGTGTCTTACGGGAACTCCTTTATAGGTAACTAACTGCTTTCTTCTTGCCACTTTTAAAATTCTCTTTATCTTTAACCTTTGGCATTTTAATTATGATGTGTCTTGGTGTGGTCCTCTTTGGGTCCAACTTGTTTGGGACTCTCTGTGCTTCCTGGCTTTGTATGTCTATTTCCTTCACCAAATTAGGGAAGTTTTCTTTCATTATTTTTTCAAACAAGTTTTAAATTTCTTGCTTGTCCTCTTCTCCTGCCAGAATCCCTATGATTCAGATGTTGACACTTTTGGAGATGTCCCAGTATCTTCTTAAACTCTCCTCATTTTTTTTGAATTCTTGTTTCTTCATTTTGTTCTGATTGAATGTTTATTTCTTCCTAATGTTCCAAATTGTTGATTTGAATCCCAGCTTCCTTCCCTTCATTGTTGGTTTCCTGTGGATTTTTCTTTATTTTGCTTAGTGTAGTCTTCATTTCTTCTGTTATGCTTTTGCTGTACTCAATGAGATCTCTGAGCATTCTGATCACCAGTGTTTTAAACTCTGCATCTAGCAGGTTGGTAATCTCTTCATCACTTAGTTCTTTTTCTGGGGTTCTGTTCTGTTCCTTCATTTGGGCCATATTTCTTTGTCTCCTCAATTTGGTAGTCTCCTTGTGTCTGTGTACTAGTTAGAGCCACTTTGACTTCCTGTCTTAATGTACTGTTAAGATGTAGGGGGCAGAGCCTTGAATATTTGCCAGGATGGGTGCCTGCTTCACCACTCTGTGGCTCCGTGTGCGGGGGAGAGGTTGAAGAGGGGACAATGCTGTTGCTGGTTGATTTCTGGGGGCTTGCCTGGCATTTCCACACCCCATTTCCAGTCACTTCACTCACTTCTCCGATGTAACAGGCATCCTTCCAGCTACTGCCCTCTTTGTGGTTCCCAGAGTGGGTGGGTTTGTGTATGTTCTGGGTTCTCCTGAGAAACCTGCAGTTTCTTTTGCCACCCCAAACCCCACTGGTTTTTACAGCCAGAAGTTAGGAGGCTTTATGTTTCCCAGAGCTGGAAACCCTAGGTTGCATGGTCTGGCATGGGGCCAGGATCACTCACTCGCAAGGTGTCACCCTGATTTTTATTCACCACATGTGAATGTGGGACTGCCCATTTCACCAGCCACTGCTGCTGGCTCATCATGCCCCACCGCATCCTCTCCACTCTGGCTCCCTGTCTCTGCCCCTCCTACCTGTCTGTATGAATATAGCTTATTTAAATCCTTGGTTGTCTGACCTCTGTACAGTTCAATTTCCTGGCAGTTCTGGGTGTTTTTTGTTTTGAAATGAACTGTGATCCTTCTTATGGTTGTGCAAGGAGGTAAAACATGTCTACCTATACTTCAATCTTGACTGGAAGTCCCCCAGCAGGGGGATATCTGCCTCCCAGGTAGAGAACCAAAGCTAAGAATTTCTGTATCTGCCTACAATCTCTGCCAGCTCTCAGCACACTTTCTGCCATAGCCTCGGGGACTAGCACTGCAGCCTGACTGTCTCCTGCTCATTTTCTGTGGCAGACACAGCAGACTTTCTAAAATGCAACCTGAGCAAATCAGTCTCCCGCCTACTGCACTTACCATGAAAGGAAAAGTCCTTAGGTTGGCAGGCGAGGGCCCTTCACCATCAGTTTCCGGTTGGCCTTTCCTGTCTTATTTCTTATCACTTCCACTCACAATCTTTGCCCTGACATCCTACTCTCCATGCTGTTTGTGTTCTGTTTTGGAAACTGGCTCTTCCTCCACTTCCTTTTACCTAGTTTAGGGTAATCCTTCCTCCTCCATCCTCACTGTCACCCTCTCTTCATCTAAACCACCTTCCCCCAACTCTGGGTTACTTGTTTTCTTTCACAGGGGTATGCTCAGTTCTCAGTGAGATTTATTTACACTGTGAAGAAATTGATGCCCTTTGAAATATGCATGCAGTTTTTTTGGAGTAGCATAATTTAAACTGCTGGTTTAAAACAATTGGGTCTTGGTGACTGCAGAGGTTAGTACTTCAGGATGACCAAGCAAACAGCCGCCTGTATGGTGACAGCAGCTCATTCGCCATCAGGCTTGGTCTTAGTGCTGTGTCCCCTCCCCGTGTGCAGGTGTTCTGAGAGCACAGCCCATTGGCTGCTGTGAGTCCCAGGGGGTTAACTTGTGTGTCTTCAACATTTTTTAAATAAATTTATTGGGGTGACATTGGTTAATAAAATGATAGGTTTCAAGTGTACAATTCTATAATATACCACCTATATACTGCTTTGTGTGTTTATCACCCAAAGTCAAAAATTTTAAGTAAAATCATGGCTGAAGTTTGTCAGGTAACATCCCAGGAGTCCTCATATGAAGAGTCACCATAAAAGTACCATTACTGTATTAAAAGTGGAAACAGTTTTTTTTTTAGTTTTGTTTAAAAAAGATCACTGATGTCAGAGACCTGCTGCACCTTAGCAGAAACATAATAAGCAACATGGTGACTCGGTCGTCAGGATTCAGAAAGGGCTAGAGTTGCACTGAGTGAGCTGAAAACATAATTAAGGATTCCTGTATGAAGAAGATAGAGGAAAGGGTAGCTAAAAACCTAAATATCCACATTTCCATTGCATAACTACTTCTGTTAATGCCACAATTTTTTAAAAATTAGATACAGTATAATCACTATTTAAAATAGCCTGCTTATTAACCTTTGATATAATGTGATCTGGAGAAGAGGCAGAAAGGTAATTTAAAAAGTTAGCTTTAAAAAGTCACTGGAATGACTATCCTGCTTTTTCTTCATTTATTATATAAAAATTAATTTTGGTTTTGATTTTTAAATAACTACCGCCTTTCTGGAAATTAATCAATAGAAGTGTACGTTGGAACTGTTTATTTACTGGCTTGTCTGTGCTAGGCCCTGGAATCTAATGAACAGGGGTTCTGTCTTTGTCATTGATGTGGCCCCTCACCAGCACATTGTCTTAAGAATATTCATATAAACAGAATGAACAATTGTCTGAACCAAAGCTACATCAGTTTCAACAAAACATTTTTCAAAATTACATCATTCAGCTTCAAAAGCAAGAAAATAAAATTACCAAACCTCCACTGTCAACAGGATTTACTAAATTGACTCTAGTTTGAAGGTATGAGGAGATATTATGGGATGGTAAAACAGAAGAAAAAGTTTTAAATAGGAGAGATAAAAACCTACAGATTATATAATATTTCTATACTTATATATATTTCACAATGAAATATATTAGTTATAGAACAAAATGCTAAAATATTTGTCATGATCAGGATAGATCTCCTCTATTAGAAAGCCTGAAGAAGTTGTACAAACACCCATGTCACCAGCGACTCCTTCCCCATCCTGCTCAGGGGTGGCCCCCAAAGCTTGCATAGAGTGACACAAGGTTTCATCAGGGACACCTGAATTATTTTAGCTGTTCAGGTAAGTCAAATCAGTATCATCATGGGAGCATTAGGAGTAGGGAGAAGAATTGTATTTTGAAAAACCATTCATGGGAAATTAAGTCAAGTAGCCAAGGGTTTAATTTGGAAGTGCAAATATGTATTGATTAGGTTTTCAGTAAAACACTGTTCATGTGGACACTGAAGGAGCCACGAGGGGTAATGCAACAGTAACACGGATAAATAAATAAGCAAATAAATAAGGGAAGAACACAAAGGGCAAAGAGGAGGTATTTTTATGTTAATTTATATTTACATTGTATTATATTTAAGTAAGGTGGTTTCCTTCATCCAAATAATTCACCCATTTTAGGCCATTGAGCCAGCAATTTTCAAGTAGTGTGTCAATAATTTTTTAAAATATTTTGTTTATTTATTTATTTTTAGAGAGGGGGAGGGAGTGAGAAATAGAGGCAGGGAAACATCGTCCATGCTTGCCTTGATGGAGAATCAAGCCAGTGACCTTTCGGTGTGCCAGACGGAGTCCATCCCACTGAGCCACACCAGTCAGGGCCACAAGAATTTTTTTAAAACATGCAATAGCTGACTATATTTACTCAGGGGCACTCACCTCATTTTCTTGATTGTCAAATTTAAAAATGACTATAGCTAATACAGTAATAGCCATCTGGTGTGAATGAATCAAAATTATATTTTTTTGTCAGATCGGCAAAAATATTTCTTGGTGTGCTGCAGAATTTCTAAAATTCTGCATATATTTCTTGGTGTGCCATGAGATGAAAAAGGTTGAGAATTGCTGCTAAGCTTTTGAAATATATCCACCTGGGCCATTTGTTGTAATACTTCTGCATCTCAGGGAGGAAAGTATCAGGAGGCTTTTCGTGGTATGTTCACAGAAGGGATCTTAATCAGACTCGTTAGCTCTCCCTTCTTCCTTTGCACTTGTTTGCCAAAGCTGCTACACCATTAGAATTTTCTGGGATTGGGCTGGTGAAGAGCAAGAACCTGGAGGCCGGATTCAGGAGCCCTCGATTCCCAGGCTGCTCCGTAGCTTGTGACATTGGGCATACTTATTTTCAGCTGTTTTTTATTTGGGAAATGGCAGCAATAATTTATACGTTATAAGGTTGTTGTGAAGATGAGACAGGCCTGTGTGTGAAAAGCCCTTTCGAAACTGTAGAACGCTCCCCAGATGTTAGTTATTATCTCCTTTAAAGGGCACAGATTCTGTTTCAATTGACTAGGAGACTGCAACAAGGCTCCTTGACACTTTCAGTCAGAACTTGACCCTGGGCTTTTTGCGCCGCACACCAGCCCAGAGCAGGGTCACCCACGCTGCCGGGGCAGTCACTGCAGTATTCCATCCCGAGCTGCCGCTCCCCTCCACCCTCCCACGGGTCTCCTGGGAAGGGCGGCAGTGTTCCTAGCCATTTGGGTGGCGCCAGCTAGAGGGCGTGGGCTGGGCGGAGTAGGGCCGGCGCCTCCAGGGGGGAAGGGCGGGGCGGGGGTGTGGTCTCGCGGGGGAGGCAGTGGCTCCACATCCCCGGCATTTTGGGGCGACCAGCGCGGGGAGCTTGCGAGCAGCGAGCTGAGGAGCGAGACCCCTGTGCACTCGGCCGCCGCCTGTGGGTGTCGCCAGCACGGCGGCATCCTCGCCCCTGCGGCTTCAGAGCTGCGTCCTGGGTGAGCCGCCGCTGCCGAGCCTCTGGAGCACACGCTGCCCCGCACTCTTCGCACTGCGCCCCCTCCCCACCGCAACAGGTCCGGGGACGGAGGAGGCGGCGACAGCGCACAGTCGGGACTGAAGGACCAGAGGTCCGGAAGGTAAGGGTACCTCTGCGCCCCTCTCCCCCGGGCTAGGGGTCAGTCTGGCTCCGAACCGCCGCCGCTGACTTCTGGGAAGCCCAGGCTCTTCCCTGCCTCGCCGCCAGCTTCCCAGCACGCTGACTCAAGCCACTGGCCTTCCCACTTTTCCGGTGCGAACCTCCGGAGACGCGGAGCTCACACCGCCCTTACTTACAAACGCACTGCCGTTATTTCCAAACGCGCGGCAGGTACCTCCTAGAAAAACCAGGGAGGGGACCAAGGGAAGGGACCCATTCTTCTGCCCCGCTCCCACCTCCCCAAACCCGACGTCTGCCGGAGCGACCCGCCTCTAGCGGAAAGATGTTCGGTTCAAACCTGCTCTCAGGGTTGCGTAACAGAGGAATCCCAGAAGTTTCTCCGGGCGGGGTGGGGTGGGGGTGAGGGCGGGTGAAAGCGGCCCTTTGATCTCCTCCATCCCCAGCCCCTCTGTTGCCGAGACTGTCACCCCTACCCCTTGCGCCCAGTGGAGGTGAGTGGTTCCAGTCCCAGCTGATGGCGATGAAGACGGAGGCGCGTGTCGTTGGTCCGCAGCCTTTAGAGAGGGAGGGCGAAAGTTGAAAGCACCTCAGAGACTTGCTCCTGGGCGGAGGGGAAGGGTGGGACTGGTTAATTTCTCCTGGTAATTTCCTCCTTCGATGCTGATCCTCTGTGACTGCTGTGTGCGAGCCCTCCGACTCTGCGAGCGCTAGGGTAGGTGAATTAAAAGGGAGAGAAATTGGAGGGTCCTGCGAATCGTACTTTCCCTTAACGTAATGGTATAGAAGCTGCGAGAGGCCTTTGAGGATGCTGATATCCTACTCGGCCTGCCTTCTAGGAGTTTCCACACCCCCACATCGTCATGCAGATGGTCCCAGGCCGACCCTTGGCTTTGGAGGTGGAGGTGTATCTGAAAATTCCTGGAGCCCGTCGTGGGGGGCTAGGGTGGGGGCGGGGAGCGGGAGAGGAAGGCCTTGCAGACAGTGTTTTGTTTTGTATCTTCAGGGTGGGATGGGGCAGTTTTAACCCTGACAGTGCACATTGGAGGTGGGAGTCGTGAGGCAGGGGATACGATATACCATCGAGGAACCAGACGGGTTTTAAACCTTCAAGGCAAAACCATAAATTAAGGCGAAGACCTAGTCAGTGTCCGCGGAACAGCAGCAAAGTGAGAAGAGCTCAGTAACTGAGGCACAGAAACGTCAGGCGTGGGAGCTGCCTGAGAGGTGTGAGGATTTTGCTTGTGAAGGTTATTTCAGAGCAAGGGCTTGCAGGGCTCGTAGAAGGTAGGCGGCGGTGGATATCTCTTCCAGACCCGTGTCGTGTCAGACTCGGCGTGAGAATAGAAGGCACGAAGCAGAAAAAGATCTTTGGACCGCAGAGTCTAGGTTACTGAGAGGATGAAGAAAACCTAGGCAAGGCCCTGTTTCAGTGTTTACTTCCTCTGTCTAATGCATTTCCTTAGCTTGCCTTTCATCTTTTGCAGAAAGGAGACCTTGAGAGGATATTCTGGAAATAAAATCACAGGAGAGTTTAAAATTCTGGTGGTTTGCCTGCTTTAATTTAAAGGTGTCTCTTGCCAGTGTTGGAAAGCATTATATTTAAAGATACATGTGCAGAACAGGAATGGAGAGAACTTAAGGGGTAAATGACCCAAGAGAATGAAGGGAGGCTAGGAGAGAAAGCAAAAGAATAGGTAACTAGTACTTACAACTAGAAAACCAATTTGACTTCAAGTAATTTTAGGAAAGGGGGAATCAAGAACAGGATTTTAGACAGATTTGGTCACTTTAAGAAAAAGAAGTGTTGAAGAGTGGGACACAAGGCTTTAAAAAATTAGTTTAGATATTGAGGACTTTCTCCCCTTTTTCTGTTCTTTTTCTAAATATAACTTACATGGATGATGAGGCTGGGGATGTGAGACTTGCAAGTATATTACTGTGAACTCTTTGCTTTCCACTTGCAGGAAAAAAAGTGAATTTTTATGTATCAGAATTAATGTCTTATTAAGTAGCAATTGAATTTCTTTAGTGTCTTTGGCATTAGTCTTTGCTTAACTCTTCAACTTTGTACAAAAGCAATTTCAAAGAATTATAATGTGATAAGTTAGGATTCCAAAATTATCCAGGGGGAGAGAATTTATGGCAAGAATAAAACACAGGTGATTTTAAACATTGCTTTCTCCTACCAGATGCATTATATGCATGCATTTTTTTTTCCACCAGAAGTCACTATTTCACTGAGGCTGTAAGACAGTAAGTAGACTACATCAGACTGGCTGTCTCTCCAGTTTCCTATCTGGTTTAGCTGAATTTTGTAATGAGTTGGTTGAACTAAAAGTAACTTTTTATTGACCTCTACAAAGCAGTGTATATTGCCTTGGGAGTCGAAAAGATTATTAAAAACTTGTTTTCAATATGCTGTAATAAGTCAGTGAAAGAAGTCTCATGCTCAATTCTGTAATTTGTGCTATTTCACTTTTTAAAATTGCATAACCCTTTCTGAAGGTAGTTGACTATTCCAAATGTGGGGATAGACTTGCACTTCCACTTCTTAAAAGGTAGGTGTAACTTACATATAAGTATTTGGAAAGTACACAGGGCACAGTATGCCCTGCAGATGTCTCTTAGGAATGGCAACATAACAGGGACGTTTGCCTTACTCTTTGAGCCCCACACTGAAAACTGTCCTTCACCTTGAATTCATTTGCTATCTTATCTTAGATGTGTCTGTTGAAGCTAAAAGCCCGAAGTTCCCCTATTTCAAGACTCTAGACCGTTAACTAATTTTTCAGGAGGTTGAGAAAGTATGTTGGAGAGAGTACAAATTAAGAAACTCCTTTTACCATAGATATACAAAGCTTTGTAAGTAAGTTACATTTCCCTCATTAGGTTATAAATTCAACAGTGGTGTCTATTCCTGAATGATATTTAATTGGCAGTGGTTTTTTAGCAGTCTCTTATCTCTTTTATATACAGTTGTAGCTTATTTAATATTTGCAGAATTGAATCTCAGATTTTATTAAAATAGATTACATAACCCCTGTATTCCATTTATTACAATTCTACCCATTGCAGAACCAAGTGGGAAATACGTAGTTCTTTGTCGGTGCGAGTCCTTTGTTCCTGGAGGTTGACACGTGCGCAGAAGTCTGTGTGGACTCGAAACTGTCCGGTCCTCCGGCCGTCAGAGTTGCTAAGAGCAGCTTCTGTCTTATCCTTGGGACAGAAGCCCTACACTAGGGTTCTCTAGGGGAGGAAAATCAGCTGATTTTCTTAAATTATCTGGCCTATTTTAAACATGACTAAGGATTTCTTGTTAGAGTGTCTTTCTCCTATTAAAAGACTGAGATTACTGTGAAAAGTGGAGCCCAGCAGAATCAATCACATCATTAATATAACACCTCATTTCCATTCCGAATATTTCACAAGTATCGAGCATCTTCTGTATGCCAGACACTACTCTAAGCATAGGAAAAACTGTGACAACTCCATGATCAAGAAAGAGAAAGAGACCACGCAGGTGGAGTTTGTATTCATGTAGCACAACAGCTGTTTACCAGGAGCTTGCATGACATGTCATTTAAGCCTCAGTGCAACTCTGAAGCTGGAGTTCATTTTCCATTTGAACATCGGGAAATTGAGTTGAAGAAGTGACTTGAGTCTATGACTCAAAGCCTGGTGCCCTTTCTACTATGGTACACTGGGTTGGCTGTTGATGTGTGGTTTCCTGTTTTTCAAGAATTACAGCTTGACTCTAAAATATAAATAATTGTTTCCCCTTAGCTAAGTAATTCTTTCAGATCATTATAGGAATGAAAAGCAGGTATTTTCAGTTAGCATTCTGGATATATATTTATGACTTCTAAGAAAAATGTGATGTAGACATATTAAACAGACATGGTGTTTATTTGCGTCAGATAAAGATCCTTACCTTCCTAAAAATTAAATGCAAGGATTTGTAAACCATCTCCCTTAGTGCTTGAAATGTGTTATACAGGTTATGAAGAGTCAGTTCACATTACTATATAAATCAGGATATAACCATACCATTTCCTTCAATCTTATAGAGTCAGTAGTTCTGATAGAACTAGTGGTTCTCAGACTTATAGGAAGCATCAAAAATCTTCTGGAAGGCTTGCTAAAGCACAGATGTATCTCTGCTCCTCTCCCCCCAAGTTCCTGATTCACCAGGTCTGGGGTAATGCCCAAGAATTTGTATTGTAACATGTTAGCAGGTAATGGTGGTGCTGTTATTTCTGGAACTACACTTTGAGAACGACTATAGTATGACAGAAAATTTAGAAGTATGGTTCTGAGCCAGACAGCTTGGGCTTGAATCTTGGGTGTGCCACCTACTAGCTGTCAGACCTCCAACAAATTACTTGGCTTCTTGTTAAGGACTCTGAAGGCTCTGAAATTTCGCCCTACTTCCAAGCTAACAAAGTTGACCTGTCAACGTTCATGGCTTCCTGGGGATGACTTTATTGCTAACTCATAATAGCTGTAGCCAGAGTGCCAACACTTTCTTACACTGGTTGCCTAAGTTTCCAAACGGAGATGTGGAGAGAGCCAGGTGACACCTGCAAACACAGTGGGTTGCATTGCAGGAGAGGAATCCTGAGTTTAGGGAACCCTAATCTTTTATAATGGGTAGTAAGCGTGCCTGCCCTTTACTCCAGGACACATTATTTTGATGACAGTGAACATGTTGTCCTTTGTTCTAGAAGGAGACACTCTATTTTCCAAGGCTGTTCTCTGTACAAGCATCTTTAAAGATTGTCTGGGACAATGGCATTTGGCGTCTCTGCTTGTACAACGTACAGAGCTGCCCCAGACCCAAGGAGGACTGGTTCTCATTATACAGTGGGGTTAACAATGTAGTAGTATCTTCCTTACTGGGTAGTTGGGTAGACTAGAGGTACTAAGATTTGGCAAGTATTTGGAGCAGAGCATAAGTGCTATATAAATGTTTCCTATTATTACTCCTAAAGGGAAAAAATTCATTTTTACATGGTAACCGTTGTCTTATAGGATAAAATAATTGATTTACCAAGTATCTCCAACTCTGAGTTTGTTCCAAGAAACTTCTTTGAGGGGTCTAAATTCTAAGATGGGGCTAATACATTACATGACATTTTATCAGCCCATGGGGAATGAGGCAGCAACATTTAGATACTAATATTCATGTGCTCTCTCATGTTTCTCTACATCTTTATGGTTACACAGAATTATGTGACTAATTCTGTCCATTGGGCTGTCTGTGGGAGTGATGTGTATTTCTGGGCTGAGGAATATAAGTGGCTCTTATGAGGACCCCCTCCCCCAACTGTCTCTTGTTACAGTAAACCCTGAAGCCACACATTTCGAGATAGTGAAGCTTCCAATAGCTTGGGTTTCTCAAAGTGGAGAAAAGCTCCTTACCCTCTTCTTTATCTCAACACACCAATATGCAATGGATCTAAAGAATGAGCACAAGCTTTGGCTGGTGTGGCTCGGTGGGTTGGGCATTGTTCCACAAACCAAAAGGTCGCTGGTTAGATTCCCGGTCAGGGCACATGCCTGGGTTGTGGGTCAGATACCCAGTTGGGGGCATGCAAGAGGCAACTGATCAATGTTTCTCTCCCTCTAAAAATAAATAAATTCTTTAAAAATATGTTTTAAAAAAGAATGAGCATGAAACAATTCTTTGTTCTATCAAGCCACTGAAATTTTGGGGTTACGTTGCTACTAAAGCATAACCTAGACTATCCCAGCTGTATTCCAGTGCCCATAAAAACTGCCTATTATGAGAAAGTTGACAGCCAATTATTTTAAATTATAGACTCTGGGTATATATGTGTAAAGCTAGACATGGAGCTTGCATTCCATTGAAGAAATATAAGCAATTAACATCTATCTATCTATTTAGCGTAAGTTAATTTCAGAGAGAGTTTAGTACTATGGAAAGATGGGTGGCCAACACTGCTATTTAGGAAAATGCCCATTCCCGTTTTGTTGTTGGTGGTGTTGCTAAGAGAACCTTAGTTGTGGTTGTGACTACATTGTACCCAGCCTCAGGTGACAGGTTGTGTTTGTTCTCAGCCAGCAATGATGGTTTCTATCTTGATCTGTCTGTCTTCCCTGCAGCTTGAGGCCATTGATTTTGTGGTAGTTTGTTGTTAGCCAAAGTTTGGGGGAAAGATTTTTCTTTTCTGACTAAAGGAGGCACAGCCACAACATCCTCTCATTTTCTTCCTGTCTGGAATGTAGATCAGATGTCGGATTAGGTCAGCAACCTTTTTGTACCATGAGGTGACAAGCATAAAGACAACATGCTGAGTGTGGCAGAGCAGAAGGAGACAGAGTTCCTGATGGCCTCACTGAACAGCTAAAACTGTACTAGTAGCTACTGTCTTCTGGACTTGCTATAGGAGAAATATCAAATTTTTTGGACCATAAGACATACCTAGGTTTTAGAGGAGGAAAATAGGAAAAAAAAATTTGAAGCAAAAAATGAGGTAAAATATTTAATAACATAAATAGCATAAGCCACTGCCCCCCTCCCTCCCACCCCCAGTGAGTCAGGTAAGCTACATTCAGACTGTAAGATTCGCCCCCCATTTCCTCCCAAATTTGGGGGCTAAGTGCGTCTTATGGTCCAAAAACTACGGTAATAAACCTCTGTTAATTAAGCAATTATTACCTGCAGAGAGATACATCCCTAACCCACACCACAGAGTGTAATGGGATAGAGAGGAGATGGGTTAGAGGGTGTGGCTGAGGGCACGGCTGTGCTGTGTTAGCTGTTGTTGTCAGGGAGCACGT
This sequence comes from Tonatia bakeri, assembly GCA_004024845.1. Lineage (NCBI taxonomy): Eukaryota > Metazoa > Chordata > Mammalia > Chiroptera > Phyllostomidae > Tonatia > Tonatia bakeri. The sequence goes on along the minus strand of PVIA01009149.1, from coordinate 32,981 downwards.
CACTGAGCTGAGGCCCTCATGGTGAGAGGGAGCAGACACATGTGGGGTGTGTGTTTGGGTTTGGGGTAGTGCCAGAGCCTCCTTGAACAAATATTTGAAGTGGAGAAGGGATAGTTGGGGCCATTGTATTCGTTATGGATTTCTACGCTTGGGAGCTCCTTGGGGCATTGGAGAGCTGAAGGAATTGTAGGTGATCCAGTCAGTTTGGAAGCCCCTGGGAGAATTCAGATGAAAACAGTGTGACCCATGACTCACCTCTGACACATTGCCTATTACCCAGAGACTCTTATTCCTGGAGGGTACGTGTGGGGAAGGGGAAGGGAAGTAAATCTGACCAGGGACTCCTGACAAGTCCACCAATGACTGGCCACCAGTTATTGTCCTCATATTTTCCTTTGGAAACTGGGTCTCAGTCTTGGGGCCTTGAGACTCGCCTAGCTCCTTGTCCAGTTGAAAAGCCTCTCTAATGTGTGAATTCTCCAGAGCATGTGCTTTGGTTGGCAGAAAAATAACCAGAACAACTACTGCCATTTATTGAGAGCTGACCATGAACTGGGCATTATGCTAAAAATATTACAAACATTTTATTTAACCCTGCAGCAACCCCGTGAATCCCCACATTGCTGATGAGAAAGCCGAGACCATAGAGAAGAACAGTATTTTCTGGAAGTCACGTAGCTAGCGGGCTGTAAAGCAGGCCTTTATCTGCTCCTGAGAGGAGGTGCCCTGGAATGTGCGAGCTTCAGGAGGCACTTAATGACCTAGAACAGAATATTTTAAAATATCCTGAGTCATATTTTGCATTTCTTCTTCCCCTTTTTCTTTCCTTGTAATTATATGTGTCTGTGATGTATCTATAACACTTTTTTTTTTTTACTTGAACTGTTTACCTGCTATTTGGGGGAGAAAAATAGTTTGATATACAGAACATTTTTATTTCTGAGTAAATCTGCATGTCAAGAGACTGGAAGGACCACTGAAGGGTCACTTAAATCGACCTGGTGAGGTACATTTTGAAGTGAAACATAGTCTGTTTCACTTACACAAAATTTAGTGTAGACACCGCTGACTTGAATAACAAGAGCTGCTCTGTATTAATACCTATGATGTGTTGGCATGCTAGGCATTTTAGCTAAACTATATAATTCTCTTCTTAGTAACTCTGTAAAACGGGCTATTTTCTATCACGCTGAGCCCAGCTGGTCTTCGCTTGCCCAAAGTGACACCAGTCACACTGCAGCCTAGTCTCTGCCTGCTGTCCAGCCTGGTCCTGTGTTGAAACAAGAGCCACCTTAGTGTCTTTGCTGCTTTTTTTTTTTAAGTGGGAGGATTTTGAACCTCTGCTACTTATTATTCCATTTTTTTATAATTTAGTGAAAATAATACTAAAATGTATTTCTGAAAACTTCAGGAAGACCCGGTTTCAGTATTTACAAACCAGTACATTTCCTCCCAACCCCCATATTTAGAGAAAAAATGTTTACACAGGTAATAAAGCCTTCATTGCATAAAGAATAAAAGGTGTACTTTTTCAGAAAAGCTACTACTAGTAAGCTTTGTGCATAACGGCATGCATGCTTGTGTGTGTGCGAGTGTGACACGTAAACATAAACATGAAGCATTTTCTTTTTAAACGGAGTGGCTCACATCGTGCCCCCTCAACCCACCCCCCCACACACACACATTATGCATTTTGTTCAGCATCTTGTTTGGATAAACCTGCTCTTTTGATGTTGCATTGCATGTTGTGAGATATCCTAGTGGATTTAGCCATGTCTGTGTTGGCATGTATTACATTGTTACATTTTCTTCTTACCTAAACAGTATTTTATTGTGCTTGCCTCTTGGTAGATTCGTGATGATATTTTTAAGAAAGATACTTTGAAGGAGAATTGCTAAACTGAGATATATACAAATTTTCTTTCTTAGCGGTGGTTGGATAATACCAACCACAGCCGGCATCCACTCCAACCTGACCTTGTATCTGAGTTGCACAGCTACTCCATGTAGCTGAGCAGCTTGTACACCAGCGCCTACACAGCCTTTCGTGGGCCGAATTGTCTTTCTGTGAGACTTACCTGAGAGAGTCAATAATCCAGTGATTCAGCCTCCTTGCCCCGTGCCTCCCAGCAAAGTCATGAATTTCAGTTGCACAGACAAGTCCCTAGCTATGGCCAGGGGCCAGATCCCTCCGAAAATGTCTCTTTCATGTTGTACTCCACCCACCATCCAACAAGCTGGCGATGGCACCCAGGGGTTTGGCTGAATCCTTTAGTCAGTTTTAGATTTGTCCTTCTTTAGGACCATTAAAAAAAAATAGACTTTTTAGAGCACTTTTAGGTTCACAGCAAATTTGAGCTGAAGGCACAGAGATGTCCCATTGAGTTCCTGGCCCCCACACATGCACAGCTTCCCCCATAATCAGCATCTTCCACCAGAGTGGTATATTTGCTACAATTGGTGAATCTGCATTGACACATTCTTATTACCAGATCTCTGGACCATTTTTCACTATAGATTATGGCTTGCTCCTCACTTCTGAGTTTTCCTACAATTGTTGCATTCTTGGACCACTTTATATAAATTGCAATGCCTTACCTTATTTCCTCTCTGGCACTGTATACTTTGTTTTTTCTATAGCACCTTTTATTTTTTTTTAAGATTTTATTTATTTTTAAATCAGTAAAGAGAGGGAGGAGGGAGGGAAGGAGAAAGAGAGGGAGAGAAACATCAGTGTGTGGTTGTCTGTTGCACACCCCCTTCTGGGGATCTGGCCTGAAACCCAGGCCTGTGCCCTAGAGTGGGAATTAAACCAGCAACCCTTTGGTTCACAGGTGGCACTCATTCCGCTGAGCCACACCAACTGGGATTCTATAGCACCTTTTAGTATTTAACATCTACATACTATGTTTTGTTTTTTACCTCCTGTAGTTTGGAGGCTAAACTAAGATGGTAGTGAGTCTGTTTCCTTCACTCTCTTGTTTTCAGTACCTGGCTCAGAGTAGCTGCTCAGGAAATATTTGTTGGCTCAGTGAGTAAATGAATAAACATTTACTAAGGACCACTGATTCAAGTTGGCAGCCCTCAGCAGCCCAAACTGCCCTTTCACTCTCTGCCAGTAGGCCCTAGGGGTGAATGTTGTTGGGCAGCAAGCAAGTGGGGCATCATCACAGGGAGGGTTGCATGGGAGACTGCTGTGACAGGCTCCTCAACAGCCCTCCCAGCGTTAGGAAGGTTAATGCCAAAATGAATAACTATTTTATCGATCACTTGCTGTGTGCCAGCCCTGCATGCCAAGAGAAAGTAAGAGGGCAGCAAAAAGGGGGAGGTGGGAAAAATGGGTTAGAAGGGAAAGAGAAAATGATGGAGAGGGGAAGGGAGAAGGAAAAAGAGGATAGAAAAAGAGAGAGGGAGAAAGAAGTAAAAGTGTGTTTGAGAAAGGGAAAGTGAGAGAATAAGACTGCGGGGTTGGGGGGGGGGGGTCAGATTTGGGTTGAAGAGTTTAGGAAACTTGCCTAGGGCCACTATAGGCAGTTGGAGGAGTGACCAACCTCATTTCAGGGCTTTCCCAGTATGAGTTTAGTTAGAACAGTTGCAGCATCCAAGTTTCCTTCTGGGAAAGTGGGGAGGACAGAGGAGTGACAAGTGATACCTACTCATATGGAAACATCGTAGCCTTCAAGTCAGCAGTTTTCATTCCACCAAAGGGTGAGATAAAAGACCTTATCAGGAGACAGAGTGGAGCTGAAGGACTGTGTTTAGTGTTTCAACCTCAGCCAAAAGTATAACAGCCTCTTAAACATAGCAGGCAGCTAAAATTGTTACAAGTTTCATGTAGAGTTTCCATTTGTATCAAATAGTTTGTTAAATCTGTATAAGATAATTTAGTAACATACCCTTTGCCTTGAGGATGTTTGAAATAATAGTAACTATTTAAAGCAAATTAGGATAAGTGCAGTAAATTTACAAACACATACAAGAAAGGGAAAAGGAAACAGCTGTTGATAGTGTTAACTATAGACAGAGAGGTTTTTTCTAGAGATACACAAGGTAGTAGAAAGGCCATCTGCCCAGGTTGGATTTAAAAATAAAGAAATCAGTCCTGTTAGGAGAAAATGCTCAAGAATTGCCTTGGGGATTAATTAAGCACCTTTTATGGGTGGAAGTAAAATCTTAAGATTGGGTTTTACTGGGGCTGGCTTTGTTATTTTATTAAGTGTTGAACTTGTATGTAGAGATCAGTGTTGATTACCTTTTTCTTTACTACTTTACCTTTCTTCCTCCTGATTCTGGTGAGGATGCTGACACAACCTATTATCTCGGGCAAATTACTTAAGACTCAATGTTAGCATTTCTTATCTCTAAAATGGGGCATTAGTATTTACCTTGCAAGTTTATTGTAATGTTTACATGAAATGTCATTTTAAAAACAGTTTAATGCCATGCTTGGCACATATAGACACTGGGGAATGTTATTTTCTTTGCTCCTTCTCATGATAAACTTGTGGACAGTTTTTCTTGCTAAAATGGCTTTCAGTAGCAATCTCAAAATTAAAAGTGCATTTCTCCTTTGATATTTGCTAGCTGGAACTTGGGAGTTGGTAAAGAACCATTCTCTAATTCAAATGAGAACTTTGAATTTTGTCCCCAGTAAGATTTCTTACAGGTCAGATGTGCCTATGAGTTTACTTGTGGATTGACATTCACAAGCTCTTTCTCTTTCAGATGAATAGGCTTGTCACTTTCGACTGACTGGCAGCAGCAATGGCGTTTACTGGAAGAGTCAACAGCAGCAGCAACAGGTAACTAAAATCTGTGATTCAAAGATAAGCTATTTAAATTTATAATTTATTTTTGAAAGAATAAATTTACTCCTTTTTATTTTTGCAACTTCTGAACTCTCTGGTGCGTGAAAATGTGTGAAAATTTTTCATTTTCTCTACATGAAGTCAAACGTCTTAGGCTGGCTCCATGCTTTCTTTAAAGCTAGTGCTTCAAATCTAGTACAACTCATTTCTGTGACATGTCGATATTACATTAGATCAGCATCCTAATTCAGTGTTCAAGATACTGGTGCATATAGTGCTGACTTGGGAAACGTGCACATGTTCATCCTGTGTTAAAACAAGTACTGTGATGAAATCAATCTTATCGTGAGAGCCTGGAAGGAGGAAATTCTCTCATCGTTGCATTTTCTGACTTTCACATTTTTCTGTCCAACTTCACATACACAGTTAACTGCTTTCTTGCATATACTATATGGCCAGTGTTGATTTGGGGGTGCATATTCACTTTCTGAAGCAGTTACTAAGAATAATTCACTTTATAGCCAGGAAGAATTCTTAATAACACTGATCAGGTTTTTAAAATATACTATTAGATACCCCAAAATATATTAAGCATGAGACGTGTATACTCAAACTTAATTAATATTTACTGAGCAATACTAGATTATGGTGCCTGTCCCTCCTGGGTGTTTTCCTCATTCCTCCCTCTCTCTGTTCATTTAAGAAACTCTATTCCAGGCCACTCTAGTACTGTTGTTCCATGTGGTGCCCTCTCCTCCCCCACAGAAGAAGGCACGTGACCCAGGCTGCAGCAGTCCACGTTCTGTTAGCGCCTGGGGGGAGACTGTTGTCATGTGCCTTTGGGCTTGTTCATCATGTCAGGTTGCACATACGTTTTACATTTTTATGTAGTTAAACGTCTTGTCCTTTATGCATTCTGGTTTTGATTGTGCTTAAGTCTTTCCTACTCCAAGACTGAAAATAATGTCATGTGTTCTCTGCGGCACTTGAATTGTTTCAATTTTTTTTTTTTTTTTGCATTTAAATCAGAATTTGTAAGCTGGTGGCCTATGGGATAAATCTGGCCAACAGATGGGCTTTTGTTCAACCCCTCACAGTGTTCTAAAGAGGTATATATGCCCATGTTTTTTACATAACAATCTAGACTTCTATCTTCTGTTGAGGAATTCAAGGTTTAACATCGGTCGTGCATTGCCATATAGAAACATGCATGATTGAAGAGCTATTGCTCTTTTAGACAAAGCATGAACTTTCTAATTCAGAACTTTGCAGGTGGTATGTCATTAATATTTTTCAGGTGTGCTAAGATGTTGACTCCCTCTCAGCCTGCAGGCCAATCAGAATTCCCACCTGATTTCCTCCTGCAGACATCTGTCAGTTGTTGGCTTACCCCAGAGATATTTTGTATATATTGTTAAAAAAAGTTTGGAAAGTGCGGGTGTTTTCTGGTTCACTACAATTCCCACACAGCTCAATTCACACATTTAGGTAGCTGCTTAACCCTCTTAACCTGCCTGCGGTCGTGTAGTATTTTGATCCACCTATAATTAATTTTGGTGTAAAGTATGTGTTGCAAATTTCCATATTAATTTCCATATTAAGAAAATGAAAAAGCCCAGGGAATGTTAGGAAAACATTTTTTAAGGCAAATGGCTAGCCCATTGTTTTAAACATCACTTATTAGATCATCTCTCTTTTCTGCACTTATTTGAGTGCCACATCTAAATCCCATCACATTCTTGAATCTATCGCTGGACTATAGTTCCCTTGATTGTTTCTCTGGCAATAGTGCCATACTGTTTTATTCTATTTTTATAGATCCCAATATTCAAGCAGATTCTTTGACAGTACTTTTCATTTTTAGGATTTTCATAGCTAGTTACATATGATTACATTTTCTTGTATTCTCTGAAGTCATTATTTTCTAGCAAAATTATTGTTGGCATTTTGATTAGGGTCCCTTTGAATTCATCAATTAGGGAGTGTTGAATTCTATAGAATATTAAATATGGGCCTTCCTACAAAGGAATCTAAATTTCAGATGGGTGTTAACTATAGGGATGAAGAAATTTAAAATTTCAATTGTAAGATTTTTGTGGAGATTGGATTTTTCAGAAATTTCTAGTAGTTGACATTGCATCCAATATAATTTCTGGTAGAACCAGTTAAGACAGTATCATAAAAAAACAAACACAAACAAAAATAGAGAAAAACAATATTATCTGTGGCAAGATTAAAAAGATATTTTGTATTCTATTATTTACATGTTTTCTATTGTTGCTAATTAAATAGGCAACTGCCCTTCGTAGTAACATTCTAGCAGTTACAGAACTGTTTTTATTATTTGTTACATTTATCTTTCTAGTTCCTCCTCTCCCTGATGCACTGCTTTTAATCTTAATTCCAGTAGAAGTGATAAACTGGGGGAATCCTAAATGGAGCTGTTTTTAAAGATTTTTATTTATTTATTTATTTTTAGATAGAGGGGGAGTGAGGAAGAAAGGGAGGGGGAGAAACATTGATGTGCAAGAGAAACAACATCCATCTCGCAGACAAGAGCCTCTCGCAGGCCCCAAACTGGGATCCTGGCCCACAACCCAGGCGAGTGCCCGCACTGGGAATCCCACCATGATCTTTTGGTTCGCAGGCCTGCGCCCGGTCTGCTGAGTCACACCAGCCAGGGCTGTAGCTCTGTTTTTGATACATACCAACAGCTCACTTGTTGGAATGCTTAGTCATGATAGGCTTTAATCTTTTAGTAGTTCAGAAGAAAACATCACATTTATGTGGCACTGTGCCTGGACTAGCACATATTTTAAAGGAAACATGTGTATCGAAGGTGCAGTTCTAATCACTCAAACTGAGTGGAAGTCTGAGTGTGAACCCCTGCTTTGTTCAGGGCTATCAGAAGTCACACGCATGGACAGAACATGAATGCAATGTGTAAAGACAGTATTAGTTCTAGTTCTTACAAGTAACAGGCTTATTCTGTGATTTCCAGATTTATTACCACTTATATTTCCCCCCACCTTCTTTCCATTCCCCTTCCTTTTTGTTCTTTCTAAAAATTGTTTTGGGAAGTATAACAAACTGAAAAGGACGGACATATTAGTACAGTTCAGTGCATTTTCACAAAGTGAACACACTTGTGTAACAGATCAAGTGACACCACCGTCTCTCCAGAGCCCTGCCTGTCCCTTCCAGCTCCCACCTTCCTCACAGTCTGGCACTGTGCTAACTTGTAAAACCACAGATTCGTTTGGCTTGTTCTTGAATTTTATTTAACCATACTCACACACTATACTGTTTTAGGTTTTCTGTTCAGTTTTGATGTTTTAACGATTATACTTCATAAATGTAAATGTCCTCAACATTAAAAATGTTTATAATAAAGATATTTTCTATGTTAACATACTATATTAACATGTTATATAATCAATTTTAAATTTTATTATTTTTTTTAAATCCTCACTGGAGCGAGGAAGAGGGGTGGAGGCAGGGGGAAGAGAGAGAGAGGTCAGTGTGAGAGAGAAACATCGACTGATTGCCTCCCACACGCACCCCAGCCAGGACTGACCCACAGCCTAGGGATGTTTCCTGACTGGGGGTTGACCCCACAGCCCCAGTGAGTACGGGCAACACTGCAACCAACCGAGCAACCTGGCCGGGGCCAAATTTTTTAAATTTTATTTTTCCAGCAACTTCCATAGTCTAATATGATAATATAATTATTCCCACTCTTTCATTTCTCTCTCTTCTGCCCTTCAACTATTAGCTCTGCTTTTAGTTTTAAATTGTCTAGGTTGATAGCACATTTTATAGTTATCTGATCCCTTGAAAGCTTTGTCTTAAAATTGACAATAAATGTTGAAAACCCAATCAGCATCATCTATATCATTTTGAACTGGAAGCAAACTAATATTTAGGGCATCATTTCTCCTCTGTGGATTCAAAGTCAACCCAAGTACCACTTGAGAGAGAAGGTTCACATTGATTAGAACAAATGAACTCTTACCTTTTGCTGACTAAATTGTGTAAATTAATGCCACATTTTAAATTGCTTTATCTTTGAAAGGTCCTTTTGTTTCTCCTGGAGTTTTCTGTTTTTGTTGTTGTTGTCAAATGATCTTTAATTGGAATTTTTTCAATTATTCAGTTTTCGAATATTTGAAATATTTTCAAATATTTCAGTTTCCCAGCCTGTCATTCTTAACCGGCCAGGCCTCCCCTGCACCAATGTGGCCTCACCATGTGAAGTCACGAGGGCAGCGGCGTCAGCACCACAGCCCACAAACCGCGCAGGCCCCAGGGCCTCTTCAATGGCTTCAGAGAGCTCTCTAGCTAAAAGTCAGTGCCGCATCTGTCGGGCAGTGTTGACAGTCTCATCAAATGTGGCATTTCCACTGTGCTTAACATTTTGTGGCTTCTCTGTTTCTTGGTCTTCGTTTGAGGGCTTGGATGATCAGGGCAGTGGCAGAAGGCACTGCCTCTGTCTGGGCCTGTCCTGGATGGTCAGTTTCACCGCCGTCCTCAGACCTTCCCATCGCTGGTTGCTCTGTCAGTGTCATCACCAACCAGGGGGTCACACTCGGGGACCAGGGCGGACATGGCACCTGCTTTCCCACTGGTGCTGTTCGCTTCAGGCGCATGACTTCGATCTCGCTGGGGTCTGACTTCAGTGGCGTCGCGCAGGCGGCTGCTGTTGGATGAACCCGGATTCAGCACAGCTGAAGCGAGTTGTACCTCGGCCACCTCCAAACCAAAAGCCAAAGACTTCCTGGAGTTTTTAATTACTTTTCTCTTTCTTCACTGAAAGAGAGAACTTGCCTTTTTGCCACTAACTCGTTCTCCTTCTCACCTTTATGTACCTATTGCTTGAAATCTCTCATTTACTTATTGGAATTCTGAAACTAAAATTAAATTTAGTTTACAGTTTACATTCAATATTATTTTCAGAATTAGTTTTTACAAAGTGTGTGTGAAATTACATTCTTCTGAAATTGAGGCCAGGTAAGCAAAGCCAGAAAATAAATCTGGATACATTCTGGGAAAATTTTACTTGATAATTGGGGGAAAATGTGAAGATAAAACATAAGAAAGAAAGAAAGAAAGAAATTGTATTTCAAGCCATGTTACCAGATTTGGGGACATAATTTTATTTTCCACCATTAAGGGTTGTAAATGTTTGAAGAGATCTGCTGATATGCTTTCTTAGTATTTGGGGAGATTTGAGGGGTTGAATTCTGTGAATATTGAATCATATTATTACAGGTCGTCCTGGTAGTTTTCCTTCCCGGGAGAGTCGGAAACAATGTGTAACTCTAATTGAGAAGAGTCCTCAATTAGTGAGGAAGCTACAAGGTGTTAAGCTGATTAACACCTATTATATAGACAGATTCTGTGTGTGAGTAAATCAAGGGCCGAACTTCCAGGCGCTTACTAGAGAGATTAATGGCTGGAGGCCTTGTTTTCCTGAAACTGAGACCAGGCTGGCTGTTGTAAATAATCCACACCTGCAATTGTGAGTAGGGAACTGGGGAGGTTTCCTGCATTTCCCAAGAAAGTCATTTTAGGCCTGATTTACAAGTGCATTAACATTTTGTATACAGAACTCATTATTTCCCTTTCTTTTAGAAAATGGTTCCTAACTATTAAGGAGTCATAGTCGTATGTAGTATGTTACTCAGTTTGATGAGTTTAAAATAGTTTGATTTTAGACTTATTGCCCCCGACCTGAGAAAATCTTTTTCAGAAATAGTTACTTCTCAAAGAAATAGTTTAATTTTGGAAAATTTAGATTAAACTGTAGAAATAGTGAGTAATTTTGCCAGTAAAATCCATCTGATCTATTAGTACATATGTGATACAGCAAGCTCGATTGTGGGGCTCGAGCAGGACAGCTTGTATTATTTAGATCTCTGACACTTGGGTTACTTGGGCCAAACACTCAACTTTTAAAGCCTCGTTAAAATAGGGATAGCCCTGACTGGTGTGGCCCAGTGGGCTGGGCAGTGTCCTACAAACTGAAAGGTCACCTGCTTGATTCCCAGTTTGACTCGTGGTTTGATTCTCCATCAGGGCACATACCTGGGTTATGGGCCAGGGCCCCAGTTGGGGGAGCAGGAGAGGCAACTGATCAATGTTTTTCTCCCTCCTTTCCCCTCTCTCTAAAAATATAAATAAAATCTTTTCTTTTAATGGAGATAAAGAGAATAATGCATGTTAAATGCTTGTTACCAGGCCTAGTATATCATAAATCCTCAATAAGTTATTGAAGTGCATACTCTTCTGATGATATGGGTTTCAGGGTAGTTAGTAGCTCCCATAATTCTACTTGGAGGGGAAAGGCTTTGTTTAGAGGAGACTCTGGATTGAAGGGATTCCTTAGTGAGATACTCCAGGAGTAGCTTTCAGAGGAAGCCAGCCATTAGAGGAAACAGATCCGTAAAAACAAAAGACAGAGTGTGTTCATTTGCAGGACATGTGGACCACTTACAAGTTTTACTGTGGTCTGTTTTACATTTGTTATTGGCTATGGGGTTGTCCTCAATCACAAAGCATAAGAAAACCCTGCTGCGTCGTATTGCCTTTTCTACGAGCAACAACACAGTTGTGTTTTTGTTTTTGTTTTTGTAGTTACCAACATTTATTAAAAAAAATGGAACTATGAGCCAATATAGTATATATAAATTTGAGTGTATGTCCACAGTTACAATATAAAATGTATTTCTTACTGTGTATCACAGTTTTTTTATTTAAATATATTTTATTGACTATGCTATTACACTCGTCCCATTTCTCCCCCTTCACTCCCCTCCACCCTGCATACCCCCCTCTGTTTTTTTTTTTTTTAAACCAGTTTATTGGATGTAACTTTTGTGCCATTTTAAGTACACACTTTAATGATTGTTAGTAAATTGGCTGAGCTGGGCAACAGTCTCTCCAGTCCAACTTCAGAATTGCATCCTAAGTAGACACAACTGCCTACTTCCTACCTTCAGCTACAGGCAGCACTATTCTACTGAATACTTCTCCCCATTCTGGGCATTTCATATTAATGCAGTCACATAGCATGTGGTTGTTTGTGACTAGCTTCTTTCACTTAGTGCAAGATTTTCAAGATTTGTCTATGTTGTAGTATGTATCAATATTTCATTTCTTTTTATTTCCAAATATTCTACTGTATGGGTATTTCAATGTTTTGTTTACTGTTCACCAGTTGATTGACATTTGGGTTGTGTCTGCACGTTGGCTGTTATGGATAATGTGTTTTCACTCATTCAAATATGTTTTCATTCTTTGGGGTAGATATCTAGGAGTGGAATTATTTTCTTATATGGTAGATGCATGTTTAGAGTCATTGTTAGAATATTCCAAGTTCACGTCAGTGTGCCCGTGGGTTGGTTTCAGGTTTATTTGCACATGGTTTTTCTGTTTGCCTTCAGCCTGGAACTCTACTAATGCTGGGAATTGAAAGAGAAGGAATTAATATTTATGTATATCACCTTTAATAAAATGGACAGTAGTCCAGGTAGGTGGCATTCTGTCATTTTAGGTGACACTTTGGTCCATGATGGTGCATCCAAAAGACAGTAGGGACACTAATTTTATACTATTCTGATTTGGGGAAGAACTTTCCTTCTTTTTGAAAGGCTTCACTTATAAATGGTTTTCTTCTGAAGCTGTAGTAGTCAGCCTCATGCAAGTCTGGAACATCGGTAGGAAAAAGAGAATTTCAGCTCCAGTTTCCTGTTTTTCAGAAGCATGAAGGACATTATTTCAGAATCTGAGTTTTGTTTCTGTCCTTATGATAAGCCTGGAAAGTGGTCAGGTTAGGTGGTATTAGGCTTCACTGTACTAAAGGAAGCAAAAGCCTGGAGAAGTTAATAGCTGAATTGTCAAACAGATTGTAGGGAATCCTGGGTGACTGGTTTGCTTTGGTTGGAACAATTTCTTATTGCTACACTAAATAACATTTAACATGTGAGGCATTGCACATTTTCATTTCTGCTTTTGACCAACAGATTATGATGCCTTCTTCATAATCTGCAATGCAGAGTGCCACCATTTTTGTTCCTTTAAATTGATTTTAAAACAGTAGTCATTGGATTGCATGTGTTTACACTGGTAAGATGTTAATGGGTATAGAGAACAGTTTTTTTTTTGTTGTTTTTTAAAGACTTTTTGGACGGAGGGGAAGGGAGGGAGAAACAGAGGGAAACGTCAATGTGTGGTTGCCTCTTGTGCGTCCCCTACTTGGGATCTGGCCTGCAACCCAAGCATGTGCCCTGACAGGTAATTGAACTGGTGACTCTTTGGTTTGCAGTCTGGCACTCAATCCATTGAGCCACACCAGACAGGGCTGAAGTGGTCTTATTAAAGCTATTGAAAGCATGATGTGGTCCAAGATGTGTTAAAGAGAAGAGTGAGTCTAAAGGGGGAGAAAGAGAAAGAGACACCTTGGGCATTGTAGCAACAACATAGAATTAATTAATATTGGCCCTGATTGGCCATGATAACCTAATTTAGTATAGACTTAATCAAAGTTCTTGCCTATTCTCTATCTCATTTTTTCTTCTTCAGTTTATTTTTTAAAGATTTTATTTATTTATTTTTAGAGAGAGGGGAGGGAGGAGAAAGAGAGGGAGAGAAATGTCAATGTGAGAGAAAAGCATTGACTGGTTGCTTCTTGCACGCCCCCAACTGGGGACCTGCCTGCAGCCCAGGCATGTGCCCTGACCTGGAATTGAACCAGCAACCTTTCAGTTCATAGGCTGACCCTCAGTCCACTGACACACACCAGCCAGGGTTCTTTTTCTTCACTTTAAGTGAAAAAAAAATTTTTTAATCATAGAAATAGACTTTAATAGAAGTAGAGAGAATATTTTATTAACCTTCAACCCTTTCCGCAAACTTAACATTTTTCAGTATTTTGCCACATTTTTAAAAATTGATTCTTTTTCTTATTTTTAGTTGCTAAAATAGTTTTAAGCAAATCCAGACATCTATTTTTCACTTCTGTATATTTATGCACATCTCTAAAAAATGGTTATTTTCCTATATAACTGCCTATCAGTCTTCCTACCTAGTAGAATTAACATTTTGCATTCATCTAATAACTAGCCCATATCTAAACTATCCAGATTGTTTTAAAATGTCAATTAACGTTGTTTAATCCTGGTTCAAGCAAACCAAAGTACATACATTTCATTAAGTTCTGTTTCTTGAGTCTTAGTCTAGAGCATTTACTCTTTTTTTTTTTTTTTTTTTTTTGAAGGGGGCAGTGACTGGTTGAAAAAGTTGATTCAAATGTATGTCTTACCTTGTGGATTTGTCTATTTGCTGCCTCTTAATTATGTGTGTAACTTGTTCTTATATATAACTTGTTCATATATATATACATATATGTACACACACATATTCTTTGCTGCTATATACATACAGCAGCAAAGAAAGTAAGGGTTTATTTTTAGGAAGTGGCCCATGATAGACAGGTGAGCTAATATTCAAGCTCTCTGATGGCATCTAGGGAGTCGGGGAAAATCATTAATCATGGTGACCAAGGGAACTTGGGTCCTGGTCAAGGTCATGCTCAGGATCGAGGTCTCTACTGATTGGTTGGAGCTAGGGTCGGGGGTAGTTAATCAGTGCATTCTTTTTACCAGGAATAATTTTATCCTGCAGAGTGGTGGAGTCAGCTTTCGTGAATGTCTGGAGAAGTTATAATTGTCATAATTCAGTGCCCGGAGGTCAGTGAGCGATGCTGCTAACCATCATGCAGTGCATGGGATGGCCCACCACAAAGAACTTTCTGGCTCCAAATGGCAGTAGTGCTGAGGCTGAGAATCCCTGTGGCTCTGTCCCAGGTGTTTCCTGTCGAATAGAAGTTAGCTCTAAGCTCAGTTGGATTCAAGATAAGTCTTTTTGCTAAAAATAGTTGAGTTGAACAGTGCTGGTGATGTTTGGCATTTTGATCTAGGTGCTGGTCCCCACAGTGTGTCACTGTGGGAAAACGCACGTGTGAGCTGTGTACTTTTTGAAGTCTGTAATATTCTGATTTCTAACATTCACTTGGAAAAGTTTTCTACTACTGCTGTGCACCTTTATTTTCTTTGACTACCACTGTAATTTTTAGATACATCAAAAATCTTTAAATCATCCTTCCTTGAAAGCTTCCTTAATATTCAATTCCTTTTAATGTGAGAGACTGGTAAAGATGGGGAATGTTTCTGTCTGGTGACTTCTGTTGGAATGGTTGTGTCTGTTATGACCAAGTTAGAGGGCTGGTGTATTCCTCGCCCTGGAGTGGCGCCCTAAGGGACTGACACCTACACAACAAAGTGCAAGTAATGTTTGGCCACTTGCACTTTCTAGGAAAGCTTAAAGGAGAGGGAGGAGGTGGAGAGAGAGAGGGCACACTTTCTGGTGGGATGGCTTGAAGTGAGGAGGCTGTCCTTCATGAACAGTGGAAATGGGGAAAAGGGCATTTAGGGCAAAAAGCGCCAGCGAAGGTGGGGAATGCCTCGGGGGTGTTCTGGGAACCCTTGCTGGAAAACTGTCTAAAAGCCAGCTCCTCTCCCCCATCTCTGATAAATCATTGGAAGGAAAGGCAATGGATTTTTTTCTGACAGTTTTTCTGACGGCGGGGGTGGGGGGGGTGGGGGGTGGGGTAGGGCTTTCTTTTGCAAATGAAAGGACCGCCGTTGGGGTCATTGAGATCACGATGAGCCCTGACTCTTTTCACATCAAAGTGTGAAAGCATCTCCAGGGGTGATAAATGGGGGCTGCGGGACTCATTACTTGTAAACAAAGCTGCGGGATGACCTCTAAATTTTTTTTTAATTAAAAGAAAACAGCGTTTACTAGTAGTGAGCGTGGGGCTGCTGTTCGTTTGAATTTTGACTCCTTACAGTGGAGAAGACCTTTGTTATGGTTATCAGGAGGCGGCCACCGCTGCCCCGGGTTTGTCCGGACTCAAACGCGGGATCAATGCGCTCTGCCCGGGGTGGCCCCGCAGGTATCCTTAAGGGTTGAGGTTTGAAGCGCTCTGGATTCAGCTGCGTTTTGTTGGAACGGGGCAGAATTTCCGAGCCCTGTTTCTCCGGGAAGACTAAGGGCTGAGACCACTCTGCTCCTTCCTCACCCAACGTTAAGAGGAATACTTTCTTAGTGTGCAGTGCAGAAAGAGGTCCGTTTTTAAGTAAGTTCTTAGGACTTTCTAAAGAAGTCCAAAGGCTATTTGTAAGTTTACATTTGAAGTTTTAAATTAATATTCATTTTATTTGTATAGTACAGGGCTTTGCATATGTTCAGAACCTTTAACAAAACAAATTACAGTATTTGAACACTTTATGTTCAAGTTTATGTTGAGAGCAACTGCTTACAGTATTTAACATTTCATGTTTACATTGAAAGCAATCGTGTTAACACTGTTGTTAACACTAATAATCTAGCGTCTTATGGAACCAAGATTTGGAAACCACTCTTCAAATTCAACCCTGCAACTGAAGGTCCCTTCAGTCAGCCCCTTCCTTGCATACCCAGCTCGCCATCAAGCATAGCTCGCTGTTTTTTCACGTGGCTTCTTTGTTGCTGCCAGTCCAAGTCCTAAACAGATTTTAAACAACTGGAGGTCAGAAGCTGCCCTTTGTAACCTGAGTGTAACTAGTAAGGCGCTGGGCACTGAAGAATTCTAATGTGCTTACTGACTTTCCAAATGTTTGGTAATCACCTTCTGGGTGTACCTTCCGAACAAGTTGTGAGACTTGAGAAAGGAGCAGAGGTCACAGCTGGAGGGGAGCCTGTCCCCGGAGAGCGAGCGAGCGGGCAGCTGTCCTGTAGCTGAGGTGTTCTCTGATACAGATAAGAGGGTATTTCAGGCCTTCCGTTCCCTTGGTGAGAATGGTGAGAACGTGGGAGGCACTGCTGATTGACACTGCTTCCGTGAGTTCAGATGCCAGAGGCAGCTAATACTTAAAGAGCCATAGTGACCAGATTTTGTGCTAATAAGTATGATAGGTATGCTTTCATTTCCACCTCACAGCTTCCTTTGAGGCTATATTTTACAGACAAAAAAAGAAAAAGTTAAGTGACTCATTGGTGGTAGATATTCAGACCATTTTCTGTCACCCAACCCAAGCCCATAATGCCTGTGCCATATTGTCTTGGCTGAGCTCTCTGGTTGGAAACTCTGAGACTTGGGCCAGAGAGCCTCTGAGTTGACTGTTCTTTTCTGATGTCATAACAGGATATCAGGTAGAGTCTTGTTCCTGGGAGATTGCCTTAGCAGGGCTGCAGTAGTCAGGGAAATATGCGTGTCTTCTAGTGACAGAACAAAGCTGATACCTTTACATTAGGGTGTGGAAGTTGGGGTGGGGACAAGAAAGGACGGGAGGTGGATGGCGTGACTAACAGCTGATGGAAGGAAAAGATTAAATTAGTTGAAAAATGGAGGGATGGCAGTGGCACCCACCCTGAGGTGAGTTAGAGTCTCCCTGGTGTGCCTCTTTCAGAGCTGCTTTTACCCTCGTGGAGAGGCAATGCGTGCTCTCCCGGAAAGCACTTCCCAGTCTGAAGAGCACTGCACAGATGTCAGGTGGTGTCCTGTCCATAAATCAAGCTCTCGACGGTTAGAGTTGTAGCACTTCTCGTTTTAGATTATCTTTCAGCATCCGGCAGAGACTGACTTTCCTCCAGTGAGCGCTTGATGACCAAGATATGGCATCGTCCTTAATTTAAGAATGGAGGTGTTGATTGTCAGATAAGGCAGAGAGCAGAGAATGTATCTTGTCTGAAAAGTACATTTTAAAATATGTGTTCCTCAGCTTGTAAAAGACAAAAAAGATGAGATCAAAGACAATGAATGGAGTGAGATGTGAGAATATTTAGGACAGTTCTTAATATCATTCTTACTTTTCCATTCTCCCCTCATGCCCTCAACCTCCAGTAGTCACTCAGGTGAGCAGAACTGTCCTTACAGGCTCCCTGAGACGCTGCCATTGCATTTTCACCTGGAGAGGCAGCCTATGTTCAAAGGAAGAGTCGGCTTTGAAATCAGTTAGACCCAGGCTGGAATTCTAGTCCCACCGGATTGTGTAATGCTGGCAATTTACTTAACCTCTCCAAACTCTACTTCCTTTATCTGAAAGTAAGAATAATAAGAATTACATGAGAAAATGAATTTTTAAAAACTGAAGTGAGTGCCCACACTGAGTTGAAATTTAATAAATACAGAAAAAAAGTAGGTTTATACTTATGAGTATGTGAAACAGAGTTTATTCTTGTATTATTTATTAATTATTGTATTATTTTCCATACAAGTAACTCTAAATCTACTTTCGTTCCACCCTGTATTTTCTTCCCTTTCTGTTGACCTGTCTTGGATAATTTTAGTGTTCAGGGCCTGGAGAATTTGAACTCTGTGGTGTTCCTAAAGCCTCTAATAGGAGGTTTAAAAGTTGGGGCTATATGGAGCAGTAACCTTCTGTGCCCTGAGACCTGGTCTGTGGTAGGATCTGGCAGTGTGCAAACTGATCAAATGTTCCTGCCTTGGCTGGTGTGGCTCAGTGGACTGAGCACCAGCCTGCAAACCAAAGGGTTGCCAATTCAATTCCCACTCAGGGCACATGCCTGGGTTGCAGGCCAGGTCCCCAGTAGGGTTGTGTGAGAGGCAACCACACATTGATGTTTTGCTTGCTCTGTTTCTCCCTTCCCCTCTCTCTAAAAATAATAAATAAATAAAATCTTTTAAAAATGTTCCTGCTGCCCTGGCTGGCATAGCTCAGTGGACTGAGCACGGGCTGCGAACTAAAGCATTGCAGGTTCGATTCCCAGTCACATGCCTGGGTTGCAGGCCACAGTACCCAGCAACCGCACATTGATGTTTCTCTCTCTCTTTCTCCCTCCCCTCCATCTCTAAAAATAAATAAATAAAATCTTAAAAAAAAAATATTCCTGCTGACTGTGAACTCAGGTGACTGTGCCGAGTTTCGCTTGTTATTATGGAATTTATATTTATATTATTAAGAGTTTGGGTGGATGACACTATACATTCATTTCTCAATAAAATCCTTATTAATTTCTCTTCCCTATTACATTAAGTTTAGGGTATGTGTCAAGATAAGTGTGCCTAATTATGTATAGAGAAGGTATATATTTAATTAATACTTTTTACCTATTAAGTTAATAAGAAATCATGTATTTCCTTCAGGTCAGTTTGATTTTAAATAGAGGGTCTTCTCTTTTAGTGATAATCCAAGATTCACTCATTCATTTAGCAAAGACTTGTAGAGAACCTTCATGTCACAGGTGTCGGCTAGGGTGTGAGGGAGAGGATGGAGAGAGAAGGGACTGTAGGTGAGTCTCAGGCACTCACACTAGAGCTTGCATTCTGGCTGATAGACTTGAAGTGCTGATTGCAGCTCATGGACATTGCATCTCTATTGTGTGAGTTATGACCATCATATTGTTTTCATCTAATGCTTTAAACTATTTTCAAAGCATTACTCACTATCTACTGTTGCATTTTAACTTCACAGGGGTCTTACAAGGTAGACAGGCTATAAGAAGTTAAATGGTTTGCCCAAGATCCCAAAATTAATAAAACTGTCCTGGAATCCTGGGATAAGTTTCCTCTCACTTTCCCAGCCCCTCTTCCTCCCCAAGTCTGTCAAAATCTTACTCATCCTTCAAGGATCTACCAAAATAACAGTTTCACCATTTTTATTAAGTATTCAAAACCACCAAAACGTTGACAGTGCATAAGTGTAGCACAGTGACAAGAGAGAGCTTCTAGAGTTAAGTCTTCTAATACTGCCTTCACAGTGTGGAAATTGTGCTACATCCGCCCAAAGAGGGTCCTTGTCTATTCAAAGACTTTAGTATGCACCTCCGGAACAAACCGCTTTGCATTGGGATTCAGATAGCTCTTGACCATGAGATGTTTGAGAAAAGACCATCACTGATTACAAGGTCATTAAACTGGTCTTGAATTTGGTCCATAGTTTGTGGGAGATCTTGAGCTGGAGTAAACCAGTCATGTTTTGATCCTCTTCAGCATTTCTATGAAATAGCATTCAATAAACTCTTCTTCCTGTAACTCCTCTTCAGCTTGACTGTTGAATTCCTCTTCATCTTGCATCCACACGTACCCTGTAAATGGATTGTCAACTCCATGAGAATGACTTTGCATAATCATGTCTGCATTGATGATTTTGGGCTAGTATTGCTGCACTGGGATCTTTCATGGTCAGTGTTTTTGTTTTTTTTTTTTAACCCAGGGCTTGGCAGCGGGGGTGGCAGCCAATGAGTCCATGAGTCAGGTCGGCCTCTGGATGGCCATAGGCAGTGCTGACCTCCCGCTGGATGCTGGACGTGGGCTTTGCCCCAGTGTCCCAAAATACTGCCTCTTTTAAAACTCTTATCACTCAAGAAATTAATTTGTTATTTTATGTACTCCCATCTTTGCCTTTATGTCTTCCAAATTTCCTGTCTAATTCCTGTCTTTTCTAAATTCACCCTTCAGCACCTGCTCTGCTGTAACGGACTCAAAGCATTTCTCCTTTGTAGTGAGTGCAGTGTTAAAGTTGGTCAGTAGACGGTGCTGGAGGGACATTGCTTGAGTCAGGGAAATTCTCTTTGTGGTTGTGGTTTCTGCTTTTTCTTATTCTTGCAGTACACTGGGAGCCTGCACTGTGTGTGTGTGTCCGTCCACACAGAGGTGCTGTGCTCAGCCAGGTGCCCCAGAGCGTGAAGTCACTTGGCATATCGCAGGCCTCGCCTTGGTTCTGTCAGCGCAGACACTGTCACAAGTCTCAAGCTGACAGACAGAAGCGCCCAGCTCTCTGTGCACCTGCCAGCAGCTTCAGCTTGCATGTACCTGCGAGGATGGTTTCCTGCTGATCAGCTAGCATGGACCAGTCCCAGTGAACTTTGCCATCAGTGAGCTGCAGCCATATCCTTGTCAGTGACTTCTCAACCTTGGTTTGGGGGAGGCACCCCTCTTCAAAGTTTGTCCTTTCTTGAGTACCTTCTCTCACCTTAGGGTGCTCTTTAGAGTTTTCTTTGTGTCTTTATCCCTCTATCATCAATTAACACTTTTTTTATTAAACATCTCTTCACGTTATTGTGTGGTTTCTCTTTCCTGATTAGAACTAGATTGATACAACCTCTAGTGCTTATTTCCCTCAATGTCAGTGTTTACTTTCCACATAAGTTTAAGTTTAAACTTTTTTCATGCCAGAGGCTGTAATCCCTCAGCATCATCTCTGTGCTTTACCAATAACCAGGGATTAATGAATGATAGGGTTTGCTGCTGCTGCTGCAGCTGTTACTGTCGTGGGGAGATGCAGGATGGATGATGGTTCTAATGAGTATTTATTTTCCCTTTCTTGGAAAAACAACCCAGAGATCTTGTTCTGTTATTCATTGGCCACCTTAGTGTTTCTGTGAAAGCCTGTAACTGTTGAAGCGATTACTGTTGACTCAACTGTTAAAAACTACATTTTAGGACCTGCATATAAAGTCTTCGGAATTATGTCAGGAGTGATTTACTCCTGTTTGTCTTCACTGACCTTTTAAAAACAAATGGCTTTTAAGTACAGCAAGCTATATAGCCAACAGTGCCTAAAAATCACCTGTATTTCACTTTTTAGGCTAATTTGTCAATGTCCTTTTTCAGTGGCTTCTTTTGTCTGTTTTAGCCAGAACCTTAGGCTTGGGTTAATGTTTAGGTTCTACACACATACTTACTAAGCTTTTCCTCTCACCAACCCACGAGCAAAAGAGGAGGCATGGAGGGTGTAGGCAATGGATGGGGGGAGGTTTTGTTTCCAGTTAGCAATCTAAGCCTATATCTAGGAAAGCGGTATAGCCAGGAAAGCAGGGATATTGCCTGTTTTTTGAAGATAGGTGCTGCGTTATGACTCATAGAAAGGAAACTTTGATACTTGGTATCATTATGAGACTCTTGGGCATTTTTGAATCCTTAACGGTTATCTGGTTCATGTGGTCTGCTGGTTGACCCTTTAAGATATGCTGATTTCAGCTCATCGTTTCAGCTGACCGTTTCCCTCAGCGTGTCTGTCATTGCTCAATTCTTTGCACCTGTCTCCCTCCCTACCCATTCAGATGACCTTTTCACATGACGCAAGATTTCTCTCCTTACGAACATAAGATATACTAAAACTTCCAGTTTGAAATATTAGAGGGTAATTATTTCTATGGAGAAAATTTTGTGGTTTCTCTTCAAAAGGACTCATACCTGGCATCCTTAGAATCAGGGAGTTAAGTGTGGTATTTTTGAAACACTGCTCCAGGTGAGTGTGCTGTATCTGCCACACCTCCCTGAGGTAACAACTTCTGTCATAGGCTAGGGTGTTTTTCTGTGTTCATTTTGCTCTCTACTTTAGAAACTTCCAGGGTTCCCCATCATCTACAATTCTGAGTTGGATTCCCTTACTGTGGCATTCAAACCCTTCTTCCTCTGGGCCTCAGCCATTTCTCAAGTACCATCTCCCAGTTCTGTCCCTTCCATCAACCCTCATCACGAGCTGTACAAAAGTTTTCACAATTCCATTTTCAGGCTTTTGTCTTTCAAGTGCCATACCTTGACATATGCTGAGCCTTCCTCCCATCTCTGCTTCATTCATTCATTCCTTCACTTGTCAGAGGAGTGATGAGCTTGACAGGAGAATATGCAAAGGGCACCAAGATGCAGATTTGGAGAATAACCAGGGAAGACTTCTTAGAGGGAGAGGTGGCTAGGCAGAAAATTAATGTATGTTTAAGAGCTAATCAATGGGAAAAGTTGTATGGTGGGATGCAGAGAAGAAAAAATGTATTCTAGGTAAAAGGAAACATACTTGTGACCATTTGGGCTAAAAAAAAAAACATAGCCTGGCTGGTGTAGCTCAGTGGATTGAGCGCGGGCCTTTGAACCAAAGGGTCACAGTTCGATTCCCAGTCAGGACACATGCCTAGGTTGCAGGCCAGGTCCCCAGCAGGGGGCGTGTGAGAGGCAACCACATATTGATGTTTCTCTACCTCTCTCCTTCCCTTCCCCTCTCTCATTCCCTTCCCCTTTAAAAATAAATAAATGAAATCTTTTAAAAAACAAACAAACATGGGCCCTTTTGAGGAACTGAATGAACTTTGGCATAGCTCTGGAGCATAGAGTACCAGGCAAGGAAATGATCTGGTGGGCCATACTAAGAAATTTAACTTCATATTTAAGGGAGTGGGAAGCCATGAAAGAATTTTAAGCAGGGTGATGTTGACATGAGTTTAGACAGTCATCTGTCAGATGGAGAGTGGACCATAGTGGGCAGGAGTGGAAGCAGAGAAACCAGTTGGGGGACTAGTAAGTAATCCATGGGGGAGCCGGAAGGAACCAAATGGCTTCTGGATAATTTTGGAGAAATAGTGAAAATTTCTAAGTAGATAGTAGATAGATAATAGTGAAATTTCTAGGCCAATAGGTAGGTTGGATGTAAAGAATGTGTAAAAGAGAAGGGCCACAGATAATTCTTCATCATTTGGCTTTGTGACTGGGAGAGACTGTTGCCAGGATGGGGGAGTCTGAAGGTGTTACAGGTACTTTTAAGGAGAGTTTTGGTTTGTTACACCTCTGAAAATCCTTGCAAGTGGAGGTGTCAAGTGGGCAATGGGTTACCTAAGAATAGAGCTCAGTGGGGATGGTGTGGGCTTAAGAAACACATTTATTCAATAGAAATTAAATCACAGTTGTACATGGCATTTCCCTCGGAGAGTGAGAAGATGGGAATGCTAGGAAGAGGACACTTAAGTAGCAAGAAGTCTCGAGGACATTGAGGAGGAGCTGCCAGAGCAAACCAGGAGAGTGCTGTCTTGAGGGCCAGTAGAAGAGAGTGTGGAAAGAGGGGTTCAGAGCTTCAGGTGCTGATCATTTCCTGGTGTGGTCACCTCTGCTGTGCCACTTCCCTCTCACTCTTAGGCAGTAATGGTCTCTTCCTCCAAGATGCCGTTGTTTATTATGACACTTATTTTCTTAAGTTGCTTTTATGTTTATTTTCCTCACAAGAGTCTGTCATGGGACAGCTGAGTAAGAGCTGCCACCCTTTGTTTCTCAGAAGGCTAGCACTGTACCTGGACTTCAGATATTCACACATTCAATGGATAAATAAATTAATTAAGTAACTTTTCAAGAAAATGTTTGCAACCTGACTGGTGTGGCTCAGTGGACTGAGTGCTGGCCTGTGAACCGAAAGGTCACAGTTCAATTCTGTGTCAGGGCACATGCCTGGGTTTCAGGCCATGTCCCTTGTTCTGGTTGAGGGCCAGTGAGAGGCAACTGGTTGATGTTTCTTTCACATTTTGATGTTTCCCTCTCTTTCTCCCTCCCTTCCCCTCTCTCTGAAAATAAATAAATAAAATCTTTTAAAAAATATTTGCTATTTTTTGTTTTTTAAAATTTGTCAATTATAGTGAAAGAGCCAGATGATGAAGTGGGTCGGGGGGAGAGAAACATTGATTTGTTGCTCCACTTAATCATGCATTCAAGGGTTGATTCTTGTCTATGCCCGCAACCTTGGTGCATCAGGACAATGCTTTAACCAACTGATCTACCTGGCCAGGGTGTAATTAAATAACCTAAAGATAAATGAGAATTGGCCTCTACCATTAAAAAATGGTATGGCCCTGGCCAGTGTGAATCAGTTGGTTGAGCATCATTTCACAAAGCCAAAGGTTGCCAGTTCGATTCCCAGTCAGGGCACATGCCTGGATTGCAGGTCTGGTTTCCTGTAGGGGAATGTGTGAGAGGATCTGATTGATGATTCTCTCCCACTGTTTCTCCCCACCTTCTCCACTCTGGAAAATAAATAAAATCTTTTTAAAAAAGTAAGAAATGGTTATGTCCTCTTAGTGATTTGCCTGATTTTTATCTCTTTGGATTTGGGATTTTTAAAAAATACATCACTTCTTCACTCACAGTGGCAGAAGTATGACACTTTGACTGCCTTATTGTTGTGATGGGCAGAGACCTCAGGCACAACACTTCTGTGATCGTACATAGGGGCTTACACTAGGGGAAATGGCAACTCTTGTAAAAATAAGCTGGTTTGTTGGTGGTAGTAAGCTGAGGGAAAAGATTTATGAGCAACATCCTGTTCTGGGATCACTGCTGGGGACAGAAGAGGGGGATAAATGGCTGTATAAATCATGAGGGCAGCTCAGGAAATAAAGCCTGCCATAGGGTCTCCAGGGTACCCTTTGAGGACATCTTTTGTATAACACGTGGGTAAAGAATAGATAGGTGGTATTACGTCTGTGTGGGGGATAGTGCTGGGTTGTGGTAACCCAGGTTTCCCAAGGGGAAACAAGAGCAGGAGAAGCAGAGAATGGCACAGCATACCCCAGAATCATCTAGTTTTAGAAATACTTGCTGAATTGTGAAGAAAAAGAGAGGAAAGGGGACGTTTGGTGGAGGGCAGACCACTGTGTTCATTGGTTTCAGGCCTCACACGGGACCTTTCAAGCTGAGGCCTCCCGGTTCCTTCATGGGTCCGCATTGACTTCTCCTCCAGCTCACAGTGGGTGAATGAGGTCCTGATGTCTTGGCCAGAGAGTGAATTATTAGGTCTGAAGGTTTGTTTTTGGTCTTTTCAAATGAAAGACACTTGAATCAGTATATCAATAGGAGATCAGATTCTACATTAGGATATACCCACAAAATAGGGAATTAAGTAGCTATTAAATAGCCTAAGATAATTCTATATGTATCTACATACATGATATGGCATGATATTGTGTACAAATCACAGTAGAATCAAAGGCATTTCCTATTTTTATGGGTAGGAATATGGAGCTATATCTGTCTAAACAAATACAAAATGGCTCTGAAAGACATTTACTGATCAACCATTGCACAATTAATTTTGGAAATAGAATTATTTGAGATGTTTAGTAGGGCTTTATTTTTAGAATGTATACACTGAAGCATAATTTTTTTTCATAATGCACATGTATTAATTTCATAGTTAGGTTTAAAATATTAAGGTAAAAACATTTCTTACAATATTTGAAAAACTAGGAATGATTTTTTTTCAAGCTTTTTTTTTTAATTTAAATGAATGTTCAAGTACAGTTTTCTCCCCCTTACTCCCAATCAAGCCCTGAAAAACTAGGAATGATTCTTTATTCTGCTCTTTAAGAAAATTAAAACATTGTTCATTCACTTATTCATTCAGCAAACATTTGTGTTCCTGTTGCATTTCAGATATTGCTCTATGCAGTGAGGATATAGCAGGAAGAACAAATCCAATAAGACCTCCTTTCCTGGAGCTTCTGTCCAGTATAGGGGAAGAGATGAAACCTGGAACAGGTCAGGGTTACGGAGCAGGTTTGGTGGGGTTAAACAGTATTTGGTGTGTGAGAGAAAGGTACACTATTTTATTTCTAGTCATCAGGAAGTGCCTGTCTAATAAGTTTGTCTTTGAACTGAGACCTAAAGGAAGTATAAACCAGACGGATTACTGGGTAGTGTGTGTGTGTTATTGTGGGGGGGGATGCAAAGGCCCTGAGGCAGTGCATGCTGTGTACTTTACAGAAACACCTAGACAGCCAGTGAGGCTGGAGCAATGATGAGGGGGAGAATGATTGGGATGAGGTCTGAGAGCTAATGGGAGGCTAGATTATGGGGGTCCTTGCAGGCTATTAGAAAGTTTTTAGAGTGATTTAGAAAGCCATTAGAGGGTTTTGACCAGGGGAGTGAATCTATCTGAACATCCTTTTAACAGGGTCACCTGGGAAGCTTTGTGGAGTTTACACTGTGGTGAACAGCAGCAAAGCAGTTCAGGGGAAATTGTCCCTGCAGGGGATTATTCTTCCCTCTCATTTCACAAACAGAAATCAAAGGTTTGGTACAGGAACATGAGGCATTGCTATAAAAACCATGTTTGATTGAATTTCCTGGTTGTCACTTCAGTGCTTGCTCTGTTGTACAGATAAGGGTATCTAACCAGGAAATTTCCAGTTTTCAGCATATTATTATAGCATATTATTATAGCATGTTACTTTTAACAGCTAGATCTCTGATGAATTATTATGAATGTGGACGGTGATATGTAGAGAATGTCCAGGGGGTCAGGCCTCAGTTCCCCTCTTACATGCAGATGATACTTCTGATCTGTGACATGTTCTAAAATTCTGGGTCAGCATGTAAGTGTCACTTGTTCCATGACAGGGTTGGGGCACACCCACACACTTGGTTCTGGTGTTGCCTGCAGGCATTAAACAGTGTTTAGCTTACCTTGGAACCACCTGTACCTTGGCTGTGTGTTGACACTAAGGTATACTTGTCACCCTGACTGACGTGGATTGTGGATTGGTTGGTTGGGTTTCGTCCCACAGGGCGAGAGGTCACTGGTTTGGTTTCCAGTTGGGACACATGCCTGGGTTTGGTTCCCAGTTGGAGCCCATAAGAGAGGCCACCAGTCGATGTTTCTTCTTCACATTGGTGTTTCCCTCCCTCTCTTTCTCCCTCACTTTCCTTTCTCTAAAAATAAATAAATATATTTTTTTAAAAGGGTACACTTGTCTCTCATAACGCTGGTAAACTAAAAAGTTCATCAAAAGCTTATTAAGTGTTGGCTGTATGCAAAGCACTAGGCTGGGGGCTACTCTTTGAGAGCTATAATATAAACTGCAATCCATACTATGACTTTAAGGAGTTGACAATCTCTTGGGTACAACAGGCAAAAGCATTAATGTTATTATAGAGTTGCAAGATGATATGGACGTACAAGGGAGGTAGAGATGAATTCTGAGCAAGGGTTTAAGACAGGTTTTATGAATGAGTATTGAAGTTTGGAGAGGAGCAGAAGAGGCGTCTCATGCTAAGGGACAGGCAGAAGGGTGACATGGAAGGAAATGGATACAGAGGATGATCTATTATAGCTGGTTTAAAGCATTCTCAAGGGGAGAGAAGGAGAGAGGCAGTGAGTGGAGTGGGGACATTCCATCGAAGCCTGAATTGTGGCTGCCGTTTGGTGCACTAGCCACTGGCCACATGTGGCTGTTGAGCACTTGAAATGGGGCCGGTCTGATTTGAGATGTGCCGAAAGGGCTCAGTGCACACAGATTTTCAAGGCGTTGTCTGGAGAAAAGCATAAAATATCTAATCAGT
Organism: Tonatia bakeri; assembly: GCA_004024845.1. Classification (NCBI taxonomy): domain Eukaryota; kingdom Metazoa; phylum Chordata; class Mammalia; order Chiroptera; family Phyllostomidae; genus Tonatia; species Tonatia bakeri. The sequence continues at coordinate 5,012 of PVIA01009149.1, read as the reverse complement.
GACTTTATGTTGACTACAAGTTAAACAGTGAAGACAATTTTTGGACATATTGGTTTTAAATAAAAGATTATTAGAATGTATTGCACTGGCTTTTGAAAAAACTTTTTAACATTTTTATTTATTTATTTTAGAGGGGGGCTAGGGAGGGAAGAAGGGAGAGAGGGAAGGGTGTAGAGAGAGAGGTGTAGAAGGGAGAAGGGTGTAGAAGGGAGAGCAGGAGGGTGTAGAGAGAGAGACTGACTGATTTGTTGTTCCACTTATTTGTGCATTTATTGGTGATTTTTGTACATGCCCTGACTGAGGAACGCACAACCTTGGTGTATTGGGACGATGCTCTAATCAACTGAGCTACCCTGCCAGGACTTGTACTGGTTTCTTTTTAATGTGTTTATCAGCAAGTTTAAAAAAAATTACATTGTATCCCCCATTGTATTTCTATTGGTCATAGCTGATCTAGGGCATGTCCAGTAGCCCTAGAAGAAGGAGTAAAAGCAGGGCGAATGGTCAGAAGGAAAACCACAGATGTAAACTGGGAACAGAGCATTTCCAGCATGTCCACCATTGGGGTGGGGAAGGTGTCAAAGCCACCCTGAGGCTTCTGGTCTTGGTGTCGAAATCGCCTTGAAGGAATGCAGGCTGCTGCATGCAGGCGGTGGAGGGCGGGGGACAATGATGATTTCATTTGGGTCCCATGGATCACAGGCCGTACTCTAGGGAGATTAATTTGGCAGCAAAGTGTGGAGCTGGCAGGGAGTGGAAGTGGGGAGACCAGTTAGGTTGGGTCCCAGGCCCATCACACCTGGTTGCTGCAGCTTCTTGGAGGGGGCAGGGTGAGAGCGTGATGTATTGTGCTGTAGAAATAATCTGCAGCATTGCTTGGTAGTTTATACTGAATTTTACATTGGCCTTCCCAATTCTGCCTCAAAAGCTCCATGATTTTTTTCCCCTTAAATTACCATCTTTTTATAGTAAGGAGAAAGGAAAATAATATGCAAGTTATGGTGTGACCAAAAACTTTCAATGCAAGTATTTCAGACTAGTATAGAAACTTACCTTTTAACTTATTATTTCTGGTAGCAGATTTATTTGGTAAAGAGAAAGGGAGTATGCAAATGACAGATTTGCTGAGCTTTGTTTTCTAGAATCAGAATGATGACTAAGAAAGTTATAACAAAAGCCCTCATTTAAAAAAAAATTATTTACTTTTCAGGGAAAGGGAGGGAGAAAGAGAGGGAGAGAACATTAGTGGGTGATTGCCTCTTATGTACCCTCTACTGGGGATCTGGCCTGCAACCCAGGCATGTGCTCTGACTTGAAATCAAACCAACAACCCTTTGGTTTACAGGCTGGCACTCAACCCACTGAGCCACACTAGCCAGGGCAGAAAGCCCCCATTTTTGAGAGTTGTTTTTATTTATTCAGTCAGCAAGTACTTACTGAACATTTACTAAGTCTAGTGGTACATTACAGACAGGGGCCCCTGTATTTAATCAGGGAGATAGACACAGATAAATTATGAAACTGTGTGCTAAATGCTCTAATGGACATGTCAATAAAGTGTTACAGGATCGTAGAAGGCAGTGATATGTCCTGAGCAAGATCTTTCTTGTGAGGACCATGATTATTCTGGTTCTTTCTCACTTCCTTTTGGGGTTTTGGGGGTCCATCATTTTGTTTGAACCAGTGCTATGGCAGAATTCAATTTGTCTGTTTAGATTTTGTCCTACTTAAACTTTTGAGTTTGTGTGACTGCAGTGACATGCATTAAATAAATACATTTTCCTTTTTGTGGCAATTCCACCATTATCATTTTGGTTACTGTCAGGTTACTTTTTTCTAAGATTTTAAGTGCAGATGAAGATATTAGACAGGAAATGCCATCAAGAATTAACTGACTTGTGATTTTCTGAAAGAATGATATTTCTTCTAATTAACAGTCTTCATAGAAAATATCTTAAAGGCTAGTATATGAAACCACAGGAAAGCATTTAATATCCCCTTAAAAATCTGGACATAATGTTTTGGTCACATGTGTTAGGTTAAAAAAAGAATTTTGGCTACTAGTGATGCTCGGGGGTCGTGCTGCAGAGAACAAGCCATCGGGCGGTGGTGTGGGCTGTTCAGCCGCCCATTCTGGCCTCAGATTCCTGGCACTCTTGCTTTTGTCTTGTGAATGCTATTGACGTACTGCCTGTGTTTTCACAACAGGTTCTAGTTCCCTGTACCTCGAGCTAACTGCTGCCTCCCCCATCCTCCTCTGTTCTTCAGAATGGTCTTCCAAAACCACAGCTGCTTACGAAACTCTGCTGGATCATTGCTGTCTAAAGAGAATATTGCAAGTGTCTTTGCAGCCTCGTGTGCACTCACTTCCTTAGACGTTGCTGACTTCCCTTGGTGCCCTGTAGTGCAACACGAGTTTCCTCTCTTTCCCCTCAAGGCTGTGTCTTCCCATGCCTCTGGGTTTCTGACCGTACGGGTCCCATTTCTGCAGTGGCCTTCCTGGGGAAATCCCATTTATTCCCACCTTAACCTTTGTTTGATTTCAGTTCAACAAACATCTGTTGAGGTCTTCACATGCACTGTGTATTGGCGATATAAAACACATTAAGATAGTCTTTTTCCCCCTGGCTGGGTAGCTCAGTTGGTTAGAGTATCTTCCTGATACATCAAGGTTGCCGGTTTGATCCCTGGTCAGGGCACATAAAAGAGTTAACTAATGAATGCATAAATAAGTGGAACAACAAATCAATTTCTCTCTCAAAAAAAATTTTTATAGAGTCTTTTATGGAGCTAATAGTACAATGTGGTAGATATACAAATGGTTATTAACACTCCCATGTAGGTGTTGAAAACACAATGACAAGACAGACAGTTATACTTCCTGCTCCCACAAAGGACATATTCTTGTGGGTGAGAAGAGGTACCAAATTTTAAAACTGATCTGGAAGAAGTACTATGTGGGAGAAAAACAAAACTCTTTGACCTGAGAAAGCAAGTGACTTGGAAGGGGAGGAGAATCAATTTTATATTTAAAAAAACAAAGGAGGGGTTCTCTGTGGAAGTGACATTAAAAAAAAGATATTTAAACAAGTAATTATACAGTAGTAAAGGATTGTAAAGGCTAATTATCATAGGGGAGTGTAGGAGACCTCTGTGTAGCAGTGCAAATGCAGACGAGCTGTTACCAAGCGGAGTGGTAACTGTAGTGATACAGGGGTGTGACCGGAGCTTTGATAGTGGGAGGGCACACACAGCTTTTGTTGCCCTGCAGTGGAACGGTTTGGTTAGGGGTGGCTGGAGGGCTTTCCATGCGGAAACATGGAGGTTTAAAACAGTTTGAGTTGTGTGCAGAGAATTTAAAGTAGTTTGGTGTTACTTAAGTTTTATACTGCGAGGAGCCACTTAGGTAGGAAATGAGTCTGAGAAGTGGGTGGTCAGATGGGGTTTCTGGAGCCAAAACTGGGCTTTTTTTCTCAGCCTCTCGAGTTCTGGTGCCAAATATCTAGGACGGAGTTTTCTTTTAAAAAATCAAAATAACAACAAGACCTCTTAGGGCCTCAGTTTTCTCACTTGTGAAACTGAGATGATGATAGCACCATCCTCGTCCGGTTATTGAAGTGACAGACAAAATAGCCAACTATGGGAATGTGCAGCCAGAGGAACGCATTGAAAAGTGAACTTGACATCGTAAATAAGTTACATAAGTTAATACTTACCGAGTATTCAGAGCAGTGGCTAGCTCGCACACTAAGTGCGGCTGGTGGCGGTTGTGGATGTTGTGTGGTGTGGAGATAAACTGTGACCTATTGCGGACCCGTGAAGGGCGCTTTGCAGTGAGATGACCTGGTTGTGCCTCTGATTTCCACATGTCATCTCAGAGTGAGTGTGAGCATGTGATGTGAGCTTGGGAGGAGGGAGCTGGAATTGCATTTTTGTGGATTCTCCCACCTCACCTTTCCCCCTCGTTCCCTGTGTAATTCCTGTCCCTTCCCCCATGTTTCTACATCATTTTATCTGTACCATGGCATTTTTTCATTGTATTTTATAATTTGTGCTTCTTACACAAGACTGGGTCCCCTCGAGCTGTTAAGGCCTGTGTGCTACTAATCTTTACATGCCAGTGCCAACAATAGCGCCTGCCTCTGGCACACACTGGGTGCAAGAAGTGTTTGCTAAATTTATTTGAAATGTTAGCTAGGGAGTTGCCCTAACTTATAACTCAGGAGAAACGTCCTCCCATGGATAAGTCTGGGCATGCTGCTAAGGGAGTGTGTTTTCATTCTTTCATATACCAAGTATTTATTGAGAGCCTGCTGCACATGGTGCCACGGGGGCCCAAAGATGAATCAGCCATGGACTCTGCCCTGCATTGTGTGGACTCTCACAGTCTTAACTGTGGGGTGAAGGAAAAGGTAAAGGACTGCTAGTGGGTTTAATGAGTCCTAAGCTGTGAAGTGGTTTAGTTGTATTGGGGTTTTTGTTTAGATGTGTAATTACTTCTTACTTTGATCAAAGAATCTCAGAATTATTTTTTTAATGATGTCTCATGGGTGGTAGCTTATTTCTCATTGTTATGTTTCATTTTTGTATCATGACAGAATCTGTTTAGTAAATTACATAGTGTAAAGTTTCATTATAAGCCTGCTCGTTTCTCAGATTTTAATCCTGAGTTGATATGACTTTGCTCGTGTGTGAGAGAGGATATATATCCTTGTCCTTGGACAAGACGCCTTTCTGGGATCTTGTTGTCGGATGTACTTGATGATCAGTGTGGAGAACTAGGTTTGATTAGAGGTACCTAATTGCAGGTTTTCATTGCAGCTGTAGTTTTAAGTTTTTGACTTTATCTGTCTCTATGTTTCTTATCATACTTCTCTGGCACTTGTAGCCCTCACCACTGACCTTCCTTCCTTCCTTCCTTCCTTCCTTCCTTCCTTCCTTCCTTCCTTCCTTCCTTCCTTCCTCCCTCCCTCCCTCCCTCCCTCCCTCCCTCCCTCCCTCCCTTCCTTCCT
>PVIA01009148.1:0-63991 GCA_004024845.1 Tonatia bakeri | reverse complement strand
TTCTATTCAGTGTCTCAATGGATCGGATAGTGCCAATTGCATTAGTGAACGAAATCTTCTTAACTCAGCCTACTGATTAAAATGCTAATCTCTTCCAGAAACACCCTCACAGATACACTCAGAAATAATGTCTTAACAGCTATCTGGGCATCCCTTCACCCAGTCAAGTTTACATAAAATTAACCATCACACTTTCATAAGAGCAAGACAATTCAATTCATAAGATGCAATGGTAATAATTCTTTCCTACTTACTGGCCCAAAGTGGGCAGTTTTCTCATCAAGAGATTCTGAACAGGGGTCTACATAGAAACAGTATGATTTTGTGGAAAGAGCCATGGAGCTGAAAAGAGAACATCTGAATCCACATTTGTCTTAAGTGATGACTTTAGCTGCATCACCTCATGTTTCTGCCAGACACCTTTGTAGCCAGTAAAAGATAACCATAATTCAACAGAATATAAACAATAAGATTCATCATCTCACACACAAGTTCTATGAAGTGGGCAGGTTCAGGAGTGCTGGCTCAGAGCTCTAGACCTGCTTCTCCGTAGTTTCCTTGGCCTTGCCCTCCCATGAGTGTTAGGCTCCTCCTCCGGAGGCAGCAGGATGGCTGTAATGACTTAGCCAACACATTTAGGTCCAGCAACATTCAGAGGCAGTACAACAACTCTCACCTCTGGCTCAAGAACAAAAACACTTTTCCCAGCATGACTAATTGGCTAGAAACCCAGCAGAGGCCTCCCTTAAACCAGTTACTGGTGGAAAGGATGGGTTTACCATGATTAGCCTAGCTCAAGGGTTTGAATCCTTGGTTGCATGTTACAGTCACCTGAGTAAATTTGAACTAGCACCATGCTCAGAGCACACTTCAGACCAATCAAATCAACCTGTGGAGTAAAACTAGGTATATAGTTTTTAAGTTCTTCAGACTGTCAATTTCAAAAAACCACTGGCTACGAATAATTAGGATCTGCTCATCAGTTTCTCCTAAATTATAAGGAAGAAGGTACCATACTTCGCTGCGTACAAAGTGCACTTTTTTTGCCCAAATTTTTGAGGGAAAATTAAGGGTGCACATTGTACATGGCAAAATATGGTATACTCCTGAACAATACTGGGCTTTTGATAGACAGGCAAAATAGCAGCAGAATGGGGAATGGCTAGAGAACAATAGTGGCCAAACATCCGGGGGGTCTGGACAGAGCTCAAGGCTCTGGCATTAAGCAAAGTCATGTACAATAGAAGGTTTTGCTGCCATTACCACCCTTTCTGCTCATGTGCACACACCTTTTTTCTCCTTGCCCACCTGGGTAGTACCTCATACTTACCAAAAAAAAAAAAAAAAGGCATCCCTGATTTTCAGTGACCCTAAAGGGGATAATTTCTCTGTGGTACTTAAGATAAACCACACTCTTTTATCTTTTCCTGGTATAGCCAACTCCATCTCTGAGTCCACAGAGAGAACCATGCTGACCTAATACTGTCAATGAGCAAGTGAACTTCAGGAGATCACATGGCTTTTGTACCTTGAGTACAATATTTACAGGTCAGACATTGGGCTGGGTTCTTTGCTCACACTGGTACAACTGAAAGTGCAGAGCAAATGGGAATTTAGGCATTGGGAGTGATTAGTCATGACCACCCTCTTCAGTCACAGATTCTGGCCTTCAGTGCAACTAGGCTGAAATCTTCAGGGGTCATTAGTGCCTCAGCTCTGCAGGGAAGCCCACACCAGAGGAACAGATGATCTCTATGTCATCACGATCGGAGGGTCTGCTAGCCTTCCGGCTGCTGAGGGTGCCTGCTGTCCACATACCTGCTCGCCTCTAAAGCCAGGCTCCACTGAAGTATGACAGTGCTTCACTGTCCAGGACAGTGACCCTCAGAGTGTGGCCTGCTTCCAGCAGTGTCTGCATAACCTGGGAGCTGGGCAGGAAACCACAACTGGAGGACACCTGCTTTTGTAGGTATTCACTGATGATATATGAAGAAGGGCTGAAATTTAATACATTCTACTCAGATAAGAAAGCATCTTACCTCCACCAGCTCCACTCTGCTGATTATAAAGGCAGAGAGTTAAGGGAGAAGAGTCAAGACTTACCACTTAATGACATTTTAATTTCTTTTGAACTAAATAGGCTTTGGGGTAAACTTTTTTTTTTTCCCAGGTAAATGCCCAGATTTTTAGATTTCCTCTCCCTCTTCATGTTCCTTCCTCAAGACTTCTGGAAACCCTCGGTGACCCAAGTGAGCTGTGTCTTCACTAGAGAGAAGGCTTTACATACTTGTTCTAGTGCTGGGTCATCCTAGGCCCTCCATCTCTACGGCGAGGGCCTTTGTCTCCCTCCTTTGTGGGTTTGACAGCCAGCACACAGAGAGCCCATGCCCTTTCCTGCTGACTTGGTCCCACCCTGGCTCTTCTGCTGCTCCCATAGCTGAGTATAGATTGTTAACCCGTCTGCTTTTTCAGCTGGGTCACCTTTCCCATGACAAGATGGCCTCGTGGCAGTCCTGCTGGCTTTCTCTACACTGCTTTCTGTACCTTGCACCATTCTCTGGGTCTTTTGGTTGCCATGACAATGTTCCTTGGCTGTGTAGGGGGAGGAAAAATAACTTTCCCTCTACCCTTCTGGGTTCTTTGGCAGAGACCCCCCCCCCCCCCATTATCCCTATGCTTTTTCACAGCCCTCTCCCTGCAATAAAAGGTAAATCAACAAGAGAAAAACAAATAGAAGTTTAATCACATGTATACCTCCTATGCAATTAGGAGAGACCCAGGAAAACTAAGTAAAATTCCCTGAAATGGCCTAATCTGTAATGTTAAATGCCATCTTCAGCTAAAGACAGAAGGAAGATGTTGAAGAGTAGGGGGGTGGGGAATGTGAGAGGTTATGATAAAAAGCACAATAAACAAGGGTAAAAATGTTATGCAGATTTAAGTAAAGTACCTTTTCATTGATAAGAGTTTCTTATGATTTAGAGTCAACCTTCTCTTCCCAGTATAGAAAAGGAGACACCCTTATAAATGGAGATTTCCCTCATAAATGCACATTTCTGTTACAAAATGTAAACTGTACTACATTTTTAAGAGCTTCTTCTGTGTCTCCTGTTTCTTAAAAATAATCATCCCAAAATCATCCTTATGTCAAAGAGGCATTTGTGGGCTGGCGCATGGTATACCCCTTCAGCTGCATGAAGGAGCTGCTGGGTAAGTAGCACCTGGGTGTGAAGAGCTGTGCTGAGCTGCTGTTTGACCCTGGGCCTCTTTTCCTGGGCGCCACTCTCAGCCTCCTCTTTGAGGCTGTCCTGGCCACGTTCTGTTGGATGTGGCAGTAAGTGGCACATGTGGTCCTCCTGGTAGCCTGAAAGTTCCCCTGGCTCTGCTCTCAGTGACCGCATACACACTGCTCGTTGAGACATTTTGTTCACGTCCCCTGCCGTTCCCTCTAAGAGGCTCCATATAAGAGCAGCAGAAACTGCTGCCCCAAAATATATCTCTTTAGCAAAAAGGTTATTTTGAGCCTGTCATTTTTAAGAAACAACAGACATAGGAAAAGCTCTTACAAGGGACTAGAACATACCCTTTTGTGAGGGAATTTGGCATTTGTAAGGGTGTCCTCACTGTACCAGGAGGAGGAGAAGGACGATATCTAGAAATTCTTATCAATGCAGAAGGGGCAAACTGAAATCTGCAAAACAACCTTACCCTTGTTCACTGTGCTGTTCCTGGCCACGTGCTACACCTGACTCCCCTTTGCCCCAGCATCTTCTTTCGTCTTTAGCTTGAGATGATATTGAACTTGGAGATTTGGGCCATTTCAGAGAGTTACTCAGTTTTCCTGAGTCTCTCCCTTGTATACAGGAAATATAAATGTTAATAAACTTCTATTAGTTTTTCTCCTGCTAATCTGTCTTTTATTACAAGGGATCTCAGCCAAGAGATCCAAAACTATTTTTTTTTTCTTTCTACACACCGCAGGAGGGAAGGAGGGCAAAGGCATTGGCATTTTATGTTTTTGTGCTCTGCCCCCACATTGTAGTTCATACCCTACCTCTACCCTCTCTTCTGGGAGGTATAGGACACATTTCTGAGTTGGCATTTATTCAATCCTGAGTGGCAAAATGGATGCATGAAAACAAATGTATAGTGAGATAAGGAGACTTAAACAAATTTAAAGTCTTACCTCAATTACATTTGTTTTGTGGGTACTAGACACAGTGGAATAGTCTCATTTGAGTTCCTCTATTCCCAGGGCTTTCAAGCCAAAGTAGAAATGGAAAACATGGTATTTACTTTAGAGAGAGAGGGAGTAGGGGGCAGCCTGACCATTATCAAAGCAATTAGAACTGGAAATAGTGATTATCATAGCATTTTTGTACTTGTGTTTATCTATGCAGAATCAATAAACAACTAGCCACCTGGGACCAAAAACAGAGTTTCATATTGAGAATAATGCCTGTTTTATCTAATATTGTATTCCCAGTGGCTTGTCTGGCACCTATTGGCTTTAAATGTGTGGACTAAAGGGATGAACGAGGCAAAATGTGGACAGAGGAGGCAGGAGGAACAGATTCAGAAACAACTAACTGAACAGCTTTAGCCGGTTCAGATGGCAAGGCAATTCTCTAGCATGGAGGAAAACACATCCTACCACCCACCACCTAAGCTAAAGATAATCACCAGACTTTAGAAAAATTTCTGATAGTATCACAATCACCCTGGATTTTTCACTAATTCTGCTTTATTTTCTCTTATTTCTAACAGTGGACCCCAAGGGTCCACAGATTGCAGCCTCAAGATAACAATATTTCACTTAACATAAAAGGCCAGTTTTCAATAAATCCATGTGATTGGGAATGTTCTATCACAAACAATACTCAGCAAAGTCTACAGGGTTGAGACACCATGTATCTCACCTCTTTTCAATAGATTGAACTTTTACGTCTTTCATGTTTATTTCAGCAATTAAAATGACACATGAATCATCCTCCTTCTCTTTGCCCTTCCTATTGCTTGTTACTCTGACTCCTCCCTACCCCTCTAGTGGGTGCTACTGGGACCATCAGAAGCTCACCCACATGAACCCTATGTGTTCCCACTGAGCTATGTGAAATGCATCCAGTGGCCACATGAAACACCTCCCTGTAGGCTCCATACTTCCCAGCACAGTGAACACCAGGTGTGAACCCCAGGTGTGAACCCGGGATGGCTTCTGCTTCAGGAAGCATCCTGAAGTGGACTCCTGTCTTTGGGGCTTCCAGGACTCACCTACGTTCCCCATTTGTCCCTTCTCCACTTAAGTAAACCCTCACAGAACTGATCTCTACCTCATGTCTTCAAATTGGCAGTCTTGACCATGGGTCTTAACAAATTTTTACTATTTTGGCAAGATAACTATTAATAAATTCTTCTATCTTTCAAGCATGGTGGTTAGAAGTGGAGTCCAGGAATTAGAATAGAAGCAAGTGATTTTGTCATGGTGACATTTATCACTGGCCAACATAGTATGTCAGTTATGCACTAAGACAACATGGGGCTGGGAATGGAAAATACCAGGTGGCCAGAAAGCCAAGTCAAGAGCATGTAGAAGAACTTGGGATAAACTGACTGCAAAAAATGTTACCAGCTCTCCACTCTCTATTCAAAAATGTAAGGAGCTGATTTTATCTCTCTTCTACCTACCTGCTTAAACTACTGACCTGTATGCACAGTTGGTCAAGGTTTGCCTACTATACAACATTGTTGGGTGGTGGCAATGAGCATGTTGCCATCTTGCCCCTACGTCACAGGCATGAACACAGTTACCAGGCAATGCAGCTGGAAAAGGAAGTCATTCCATAAGCCTACCTTTCTGCACAAGCCCACTTTGTCTTCAGCTTATGAAAGCAGAGCTGGCAACCAAAACCAGTTCGCAGGATCTCTTTTTCCTCTGTGCTGCCTCTCTTGGGCTCAAGTATAAACTTAATAAAATTTTCCTGGAAATTTTTCGAGTTTTTATTCTCAATTTCTATCCTTGGGAACCCAAGAACCCTAAAACAGGTAACACTCTGGCTGCAAGTAACTTAATACCGAAAGAGATATTGCTTAAATAATGAGGTTTCAGAGTTGACAGGGGTGCACTGATGTGGCCTACCCAGACGTTTTCTCAGTGTCTCCCTTGGTCTTTTCTTTTGGTCATCCTCTCCTGATCACAAGTTAATGTGACAGCTTCAGACTCGGAGTCCTCATATGACAGTATTTCAGTTGGGAAGACAGGAGAAGGCTTCTCTGTGTGCAAGTCTGTTTCCCTTTCATCAAGGCGGAAAATCCTCCTCAGAAACTAAGTCCCCTCCTTTCCTTAGAAGATGCTCCTGTCAGGTTCCAGAGGCCACCATTGGATCATAAATCCACACCCTGGACACAGGGGAGCTGGGAACAGTAAAATTCAGACATTGTCTTTTATAATGAGAGGTAGATTCTGAATTGACCATGTCCTGAATTTTCCGTATTCTGAGGCTTTAACATTTGAGGTCTTGCTGATTCTGGAGAGATGCCTCCCTCCTCTTTCAGGACTAGCTAACTTCTAAAAATAGCAAACAACTCACCCACTTTTTAAATGTAAACAAACAAATCTAGGGCCCGTGCACCAACCACCTCTTATATGGGGTTCTCACACTCAGGCCACTATTTCCCTGCCCTAAACACCAGAGGGCAAGGTATCAGACAACTTGGGACTGCCCCTATACAGCAGAGTCATTGAAACAATTCAAATTAGCCAGTCCTAAATGTTCTGGCCTTGACTTACTCTTCCTCCCCACAGAAACCACCATGAAGGCTCTTGCCCATGGCTCCTCCTTCTCCCTCACCTTCTGGCCACCCCTGGGGCTTCTCTGTGTGGCCCTCCCTGTAGGATATGCCCCTTACTTTTAGAAACTATGAGTAACAAACTATCTTTTCGACAGTAGTCATCCCCTAATCTGTTGGCCTTACTAAACTTCAAATTTTCTATCAGTGCACTATATTTTCAAACAGGTTCTACTGACAATAAACCCTTCTGAAAGAGTTTTATTCTTCCAGGGGAAAAGAATGGAAGTAAGGCTCTTTTTCCATATAAAATAATTACTTCTATTGCCACATAACAAGTTACCCTAAGACTTGGTGTCTTAAAACAACAATTATTTTATCATTTCTCACGGTTTCAGTGAGTCAGAATCCAAGCAGGATCCAAATGGGCATGTCTGGCTTCAGGCCACTCACACAGTTGCTGTCGACGTACACTCACACGATGTACCAGGAGCTGCCATAGCACAGGGGGAAGGCACTTTGTCAGGCATTATGCTCTGCATGTGTTCCCTCAATTAATCTTTTGTATTAACCTTTTGGAATTCATATTATTTTCTAACATAATTTTACAGATGGGGACATGGACTCACAGAGTTAAGTAACTCTTCAAAGTTACCTTGTTGGTCAATGGTGTCATTGCTTAGGATAGCAGCCCCTCCTCCCACAGTCATTCTTCATCAACATGACTGTGTTTTGATGTCTTCACAGCACATATTGATGTGTGAAATAATCTTGTGCTTTCATCTGTCTTTTGCTGATTTGTCTCTGTTCCTTGGTGGGATGCAAAGTCCTTAAGAGCAGGGGCATTGCTCATCTCACTCACTTCCTTATCCCCAGAGTCTGGAGCAGGTGCGCACCTTCCATGTACTCAGTAAATAGCTTGGAGCAAAGCATCCAGCTCTATTTTGCTCTCTGGTCTGACCTACAGGATGGTCACTCAAGTGGATCATTCTGACCAATAGAACGATCCCAATAATCCCAGTCCCCAGAAACTGCCCCACCTGCCTGAAGGCTATTCCTTCACCTTGACTCCGTGGCAAGCTCCTCTTCCCAGCCCTGAACTCTGCTGTCTGTGCGTTTTCAGAGACTCTCCTCTACCCACAAAGCCCTACTCGGCTCCAAGTGAAGACTCTGGATCATTGGTGCAGCTCTGAATGACCGAGGATACACTTTGCTACATCATGTGGGAGGACATATGATCACTCTCCCAAAACTTAACAGAGACAAGTGGGAATTCAGAATCCATCTCTGCTGTTTTCTTTCCCTGTCTCTTGTTCTCAGTCCTACGTCAAGCATGATTATCAAGCTATGGCAATACTTGTGCTGGTGGCTGAAGACCTCCATGAACCCAGCCCTTCATCTTCACCCAGGACACCCGAAGCAGCCTGTTTAACTGTGGTGTGGTAGGCAGTGGATAGATGGCTTAGCAGAAAATTAAGGCTCCCTATACCCATTGTGTTTCCTGGAAAAAAAGTTCCCCAAAAAGGCTTAGTATTCTAGCACACACACACACACACACACACACACACACACACACACACACAAGTATTGTATTTCTTAAGCTTCATTTACATAGATTGTTTTATTTCCTGGATAGCTTTAATTTTTCCAGGTAGCATTTGTGGGTGGAAAGGGGTAACATGGCTCACTACATTAGAGGCCCCAGGGAGAGGACCACACACACTCTGTATTTTCTTCCTTCAAAAATACAGAAAAGTCTGTTCCTGGGAATTTAGCACCATTGTATGACAAAAGAGCCAGAGGCATGCATGTGAGTGTGTCAGTGGGTATGATGCTGCAATTTCAGTAGTGAAATAGCCACAGTTTGTGCTCACAATAAACCTCTAATCCCAACTTCATTTTCCATGTGATGGGAAAATCTATTTTTTTTTACTACCTTCACTGTGGAATCAGGGTTCTCAGTCCATAGTATAGCATGCTTTGTATATATTGTGTTGTCATAGCAGGGTTTCATGAATCTTATTGAGCTTCCTCAGGGACCAAATGTTTTGATGGGCATGAGGGATCGATATTTTCAATGGGTAGGCTCAGACAGAGATCTGTGACAGGTGTGGCGGCCTGGCTAACGGTGCCTGACAGCAAGGTCTTTTGCAGACAGCTCACTGAGAGGAGTGAGAGTTTTCCCACACAAGTTTTTTTTTGAGGGGGGTGGGGAGGGGAGCATTCTAGAACACATCCCATGTGCTGCTGCCATCCCCTCATGGGTCCTCACAACTCCCAGTTCAAGGAAGAATTCTATCCTAACTTCCTGGAGGATCCTGAACTCCAAAGCTTTCCCAGACATGCTGGATGGATTGTGTACGGTCCCACAGGCGATTGCTTTTCATAAAAAGCCATGGGCCACAAAAAGAAAAGAGCATAAATCCAGCTGAAGCATTTCAAAATCTATAAGCAGAACATGTTTCAAACCTGGGTCATGGGATGGTAATTCTCTTCAGATACAATTGTCCTCACTAGCAAAATATGTTCCCCTTCATATGTGGAAAAATGGAATCACTGAAGGAAAGAGCTCGAAGGGTCTTTGCAGATCATCAAACACAGCCCCTCATTTTCTCTAGGATTTGAAGAAGCAAAGCATTTTTCCCACAGCTGCAGTGGGAATGAGCTGCAAGGCAGAAACTGAAACCCAGTGGTTCTGATTCCTACGTCAGCATATCCTCATTTTGCCTATCAGCTTACTGACCTACCATTAAACATTCTGTGATCACAGCACATTAAAGAAAAAAATGGGGGGTAGGGACAGTGGCTTTTTGGAAGAACATCTGGTCTGATTCTCCCACTCTACACTCAAAGAAGCTGAGACCCGGGGGTTCAGAGCAATGTGTTCCAGGTAGAAGAATGAACACTTTAAGTGGATTTCTTCATGGCCCCAGTCTGGGCTCTTCGCTCTAACTGGGCTACATGAACCTCCTTCCTGACTAACAGGTTTGCATTCTTCTGATAGTGAAATGGGGACTAGAAAGAAGCAGGTACTGAAAGTTCAAGTGATCTCAGGAACCAGGCAAACCACTTGAAGAAGAGAAACTTGCTCACTATGAGAAAAGAAGTGGTTTGGGTTATGGTGTAGGACAGGACATGTGCTCCATCTAGAGATTATCCTAGTCTAGTTTTTGAAACATTATTTTGGCCACATATAACCCATGGGCAAGATACAACTGGCTTGGTGTGGCCTCTGGTATAGCCCTCCAGCATGGCCACATTAGAAACTCACTGGGATGATTTTCTTAGCAAAGGAAATGGTAAGTTTGAGTCTGTAACCTTGTGGAACTTAGACTTGCCCTTTGGAAGCCGCTGGATTTGAGAGCAGTTGTTATCTCCATGACCTTATATCTCCAGATGTTTCCTTCCATGTTCATCCAGGCCGTAAACCAGCCACTAAACCCTGAGGACATGGCCCCAGCTCCCAGACTAGAGAACAGGAATATGTACAGCCAAGGAGACACTGGACTCCCAGTGACTGTGTAAGTCTGACTAGCTTATTGTGTGTGTTTCATATGCCCAAATGGGATCTAACCCCCAACCAAGTTATTTTGGGAATGATTTAATATGTGTTGAGAACTTATTCACAGGCAGTCCTCCTGCTCAAACCCATTTGTAGAAGTAAATTACCCCCAGGGGCACTTGGTGGGACACCTGGTGCTCTCTGCAGGAATGCCAGGTCCCAGCTTAGGGACTGTTCCAAAGTTCCCAGAAACTCCAGACACTGAGGAATGAAAGAATTCCCTGCATTCCTCCATGATGCCCAATCAAAGAGAATAAAACAGAGGGAAGTTCCCAACACCCAGCAGTGTCTTATTCCTCCCAAGTCCTCACGGCAATCTCCCTGAAGCCCTTGTCTCTGTGGGTATGCAATCTATTCTTGGGTTATGTTAATAAATGACATCATATTGTCTTCTCCATGTTCCTCTTCTTCCCAGACCACTAAATACAAATTTCCTCCTTGCAGGCCACGTCTTCCCATGCGAATCAACTAACTCAAACAGATGCCCAGAGCTGTCAGTGGTCCAGGCCCTCAGTGTTAGCCCCCGAATCCTAGTTCAGGTTCATCCAGGATACCACCACCTCCCCCTCCCCCAATCCCCACCTAGCCTGGAGACCTTTGTTTGGTCTAAGCCCTTACAATAGTTATCTCCAAATGGAGTGTACCCACCCCAAAGGTAAGGCCAGATCATCCATTTGATGAGAAAAAAAAATCAGTAGAACCTCTTTTTATTTTGTACTTAAGTAATTTATAAAGAACTTGCTACTATTTACTATTGTGACTAACAGTACATGTACACAATTTGTGAACAAAAGTACTAATGGTTCCAGCTTCAAAAACAGTTTAATTTTGTTTATCACTGTCTTAGAGCATGCTCATTGGTATTCTTAATGAAAATCAAGCATGTGATTTAGGAAAAGAGTATGATTCTAATATATAAATGAATGGTCAAACAAGACTCCAAAGTCCTAAAGGAAATCTTAATGCTAGGTGGCTAATCATTCACATCTATGTTCAGGTCAGGTTCTTTGATCTGTGCAATACAATGTCAACCTTATTTGATAATAATAATAACAATGCAATAAAATAATAACAGTAGTAACCACTTATAGAGTATTTATCCAGACCCAGGCCCTGCTCTAAGCATTTTATAAAAATTATCTGATTGCATTTCCACAATAACTCTCTGAGGTGGACATGAACTCCTTTTACTCATAGCACTTCTGACAACAAATACATAGTGTGTTTTTCAACTTTCCTACACCAGCTGGCTGTCCTACAATCCAATTCAATTCTACCACTAGAGATCTGCAGCTCATGTCAGTTGGTACAAGTGAAGGGCTTAGTGCTGCAAGAGGGCCCCCACAGCAGATGCCAGTCCCAGCAGAGTCCCAGCTTGTCATTGGTGCCTCTGACCAACTGGCTGTAAACTCAGATGGCTTCCACAACTCTGTCCTCAGTTTTGAATTTTCTCTGGAACAACTCACAGAACTCAGGGAAGCACTTTACTTACTATTATCATATTATTACAAAGGATGCAACTCAGGAACAGCCAAATGGAGATGCATAGGGCAAGCGATGTGGAGCTTCCCTACCCCATTGTTTAGGGTTTTAATAGAAGTTTCATCACGTAGGCATGGTTGGCTGAATCACTGCCATTGGCTAGTAACTCAGTCTCTAGCCGCTCTCCCCTCTTCGGAGGTGGGGGGTAGGGTGGGGTGGGGTTGGTGCTGAAAGTGTCAAGCTTCTTCTAATCAAGGCTATACTTTCTAGCGACCAGCTCCCGCCCTGAAGCTGTCTCCCTAAAACAAAAGATGTTCCTATCACTATTGTGACTCAGGAAATTGAAGGCTTTAGGAACTTTGTGCCAGGAACCAAGGACAAAGACCAAATACCTTTTCATGATACCACAGGTGGATGCTAATACCATCCTCATTTTACAAAAGAGGAATCTGAGACTCAGAGAGGTTAGGTAACTTTCCCTAAAGTGGTTGAGTGGATACATAACCAAACCTAAAAGAGGGGTTTTTAATGCTTATCTGTTGGACTCAATAGCTCACCTTTTCAAGCACTTCACCATAATTCTTGCCTGAGTCACGGTTGAAAACTTGATCTTAATAGGTAGCAAAAAATATCTCCATGATCCAACTTTTGTGTTTTATTATAAAACCTATGTATATTCAGCAGGATCTACATTAAAATCAAAACTTTATTGTGTTGGTTTATTATGCTTAATTTAAAATAGAATGAATTTTGAAGATAACTGAATCTAGGCATCATCTCTTAGTACCTTGGTGTAAGTACCTACATAGACAGATAACGACAAGGAAAGGTACTACTGAGAGAGATTCATTAAATTGAGTAAGGCCGGGTAAGGACCAGAGTGTCAGGCAGCTAAAAAGCACTGTATCAAGTTCTTTGAAGCAGGTTCAGGAAAGGAGAAACAGGTACATTCTAGGGAAGTAAAAGTTCAATGCTTCATGGAGTTCAGGCATCAGAGGTCAGGAAACCAGGTTAAGAAACTGGGGAAAAGAGGCAGGAAGTTGGGCAGAAGTTCTGAGAAAAGCAAGACAACAAGCTCAGGTTAAATCAGGGGCTAGAATATGGACCTTAGCAAGACTCCAGGATCTCAACACCAATACTGGAGATTAAATACCGAAGCAAATAATTTCTAACGCAAGGCTTCTCCTCAATGCTTCTTGCCCAAGGTCACATGTTGCTTCAGAAGGTGGGAGCAAGTGAGTCTGAAACTAGAAGCCCCTGCACATGTTGTAAGGAGGCAGCAGACAAGCAGGGGATTCATAGGGAAATGCTAGCAGTATACATGTAACCAGAAGCCCAGTTAATAAGCAATAGAAAGTTGGAAACTGGCAGAATCGCCACCACCTGTCATAGGCTGGAGAGTGGGGAAGGAATACAGCTCACATTTTGCTCAGAGCCAAGCAATTCTTTATGTTTCCTTTTTTCATAGAGTGAAGGTGAAGCATACAAGTTCATGAAAGTCCAATGTTTTTATTTTCTGTTTCTCCTCCCTAATCTTTTATATGCCCAGCCTAGCATCCAGCCCAGCTGAAGCTTAGAGTGATTTTTATAGATTTCTGGTACCATAGCACATTACTACTGAGAGCATAGCACCTCCCTTCTAAGGTCTGAGGAGGAAGCCAAATAATTGTTCTCTGACTAAATAAATAAATAGATAAATAAACGGAAAAAGTCACCTGTAGGAAATGAGCTCCAAGGAACAGATGTCTTGAGGCTCTCAACTGTTTGCTGCTGGAAACAGTTCAGTCAAATTTGATTAAGGGAACTGATTAGCAAATTTATTTTCATTACAGGATAGTAATTTAGTTCTATCTGCAGAGGACTAAAATATGTTTCTAGCTTGAAGAAGGGTGTGGATATTCCCCCTTACCACAGACTAAGGTTCACAGTTAATTGAGATGCTTTATGGTTCTCTGGTGAGAAATAAATCTAAACAAAGATAAAAATGTGTGTATTAGCAGCCACTTTTTTCCCAGGGAGTTACAAGCTCTCTGAATTGTGCATCCTACATAAAAAATGAATGTGCACTGTACATGGCAATGATTGTTTGATGAGAAAATAAAGCCAAAGAGAAAGTAATAGTTATGTAACCAATTTACCAAATGCTAAGTCTCTTTAGTTGATTTCTAGTGTTCTCATGAGTTGAGAGATTGTTAAAATATATTTATTTTTTCTAACTGTATGTCCTAATAGAGAATTGTGCATCAAATGAAACAAACAGTTGAATGTTAACTGAAAAAAATGGTATCAGGGTTTGACCCTTACTTGCCTGGAATTATTTCTTTGCTGTCTCTTGGAGAATTTTTATTTCCTTGGGAAACTGGATAAAATAGTGCTTCCAATTGCCTTCCACAGAGAATGGGGTCTTCCTGAGGGAGACCCTTGGTGGACCTGGGAGTTCAAAGACAAAGAGTAGAGCCATGGAAGTTGAATTGGTCTACATAAGAGTTAGGCAAGAAATTGGAGTTTTGAGAGCAATCCTATTTGTATTTTAACTGGCTGTGATGTGTCTAAAGTCTCACTAAATTTTTATCTATAAATCTTCTTTACATAATTTTTATCTTTGCAGTATGGGTCCTTTGTCCTGTAGAAATTGCAACAGTCTTTATTTTTCTGATTGCACCATCGCGATGTTGTATGACATCTCCCGAATGCCCTGAATTGTTAGAGGCAGAGACTTGGTCCAATTCAGGTCTGATCTTTACCCTTTCAATTATCCCTCTCAGGTGGCGGTGTGTATTGCCATCTGGATGCACATAATGTCTTGTCTCTTTTTGGTGATAACATCCGTTGATAATCACTATCTAAATCAAGCTTTGGCAAATCCAAGAGGTCAATATGACCTGTTGCCTGTGTTGTCTTTCACTGGTTTTGCACTGTAACCACAGAGTGCAGCATTTTCGACAGAAATCAGATGTCCCCTAAAGATGAAAATATTTACTTTCTGGATCTTTACAGAAAATGTTTCCTGACTCTGATTTAAGTTATTTGGGGATGGAAATGGGTGACATCCAAATTTTGTCATTCTGTCTTCACCTACTGAGGGGAAGGGGTGTGGAGGAGAGAGCACAGTGCTGAGGGAGCGGAAAGAAAAGGCCAAAAAAGTAAGAGAGGAATAAAGTCAATGATATAACACCTCCCATGATCACTATGCTTTCAGTAAAATATTAAATTTGAAAAATGATTGTTTTAAGTTTTTAAGTACATTTTATTGATTATGCCATTATAGTTGTCTCATCCCCCCTTTATTCTTCTCCACCCTGCATTCCCCCTCCCTCCAGCATTCCCCCCACCTTAGTTCTTGTCCATAGGTCATACATATAAGTTCTTTGGCTTCTGCATTTCCTGCACTATTCTTAAACCCCTTCCTATCTATTTGTGCCTGCCAATTATGCTTCTTATTCCCCGTACCTTTTCCCCCACTCTCTCCCCACCCCCTCCCTGCTGATAACCATCCCTGTGATCTCCATTTCTATTATTCTGTTCCTGTTCTAGTTGTTTGCTTAGTTTGTTTTTGTTTTAGGTTCAGTTGACAGTTGTGACTTTGTCATTTTACTGTTCATAGTTTTGACCTTCTTCATTTTCTTAGATAAGTCCCTTTAACATTTCATATAATGGGCATGATTGATTGAGTCAATGGCCATTGGTGAGTGAACTGTCTCTAGCTTGCCCTTCTCCCCTGAGGTCTGTCATGAAGCTGATAGAACTAATTTCCAGATTATGTGGTTTGTTTCCCTGCTGACCAGTCTCTGCTCTGAAGCTATGTAGGGCCCTACCTTGACTCACCTCATTAGCATAACTCAGGTGTGGTCAAAAGGGGCTTGTTATAAACAGCAAAAAACTCTCCTATCACTCAGAAACTTCCAGGTGTTTTAGGAGGTCTGCACCAGGTATTAGACACAAAAGGCAAATATATTTTTATTATAGTAGAGCTGGTAATAAAGTATGAACAGTGTGTTGGGGAAAGACAGGATGAGGCAGAATATAAAATATGAATATATGTTCTAAATCTTGATAATTCTGGCTTAAACTCTATCATTTGGGAGAAGTCAAGGGGTAAGTAATTCAGGCCCACCAAAGGATCCAAGAACACAGAGGCACAGAACTCGCTGTCAGGTGAGAGTTTGGGAGGCAGCAGAGCCAGTGGCAGAAGTGGCAGAGGCGGCTGTGAGAAAGCTCTGAGCAGGCAGCATCTGTCTAGACATGCAGGGCAAGAACTCCTCCTTAGGTCCCTGCAAATCCATCAGCCATGATCAGGGCCCCAGGAGGGAGATCCAGGCCTCACAAGTCTGTAAGAATTAGGGAACCCCTCGGATAGAAATAAGATCAAGACAGGAAGAAAAAAGGGCAGTCTCTCCTGTTGGTAGCTTCAGAACTGAGTTCTAGCTGGGTGGTTCGGGTTGTGTCTTTGTTAACAGCAAGTGGGTGGCTGGTTTTCCTAAATGGAAATTTGGCCTTTTCCTTCATGATTAAATGTATTTCATAACAGGTGGCCTTTCCATTGCTGTTAAGTGGCTTCAGGCTGTAAAATATTAAAGAAATACCATTGGTTTTCCTGGCCACTGATGGATCTTAAATTTTCAACCTGCTACATAAAAATACAAAGTGTTAAATATTAACTAATTGAGCTATTTTTAGCTTTGTATTCTGTTTATGCTTTTTCTTCCTAAAGCATTTTGCTTGCTTCTGGCCTTTTATAGGAAACTTTTTGCCCAGGGAGAGGTCAGGTCAATACAGATTGAGCTACTTAGATGCAAGACCAAGATATTTACACAGCTTGATTGATCCCAATAAAAATATTGGAACTACAGAAACACCTTAAGGCTTTCATGCAAACCATTACCCTTGACAGTTTTTTTTCCCTACATTCCTTATATTTTGATAAAAAAGAATAATTCAATATTATTTTTTAACAAAAAACAGCCTTGATATAGAGTTTACTTACAAAGTAGAGGTCCTCAGAATATAAACTGATCAAGATTTTTAATTATTTAATTATGCTGTTATTAGCAGTACTTTCCTTCAAATGACTGTGATAGCTTCTGTTGGTAGCTTAGAACCCTCACCTTCTCTTCAGTTAACTAGCTCAGGTAGAGCATTCATTTCACTGGCAGTGGGTAGAGGGATTCCCAAATCCCAGTCTTCTTGGGTAGAGATGGAGTGTCCCTTCACACCCAGAAAACACTCAGACACAGGATTGGTGGCAAATCATGGTACTACAGAAACAGCATGTGTCTCTAGAATTTTTAAGGGCCACACAGACAAAGGATGGATAGTAATTCTGAAAAAAATTAGTACCAGAGAACTGAAAAAATAAAAATGAGAAATTCCAGTGCTGCGGGAAAGAGGCAGTCAATGGTCATCATTCCGAAATATGATTTTAAGTGAGATTTCGAGCTTTGATGTTCATAGAGACCCTATCTATAAAGCACCACATGGCTAAGATGGGGAGAAAATTTTCCTGACCTCCCCTGCCCTCAGCCCAGGGAAAAGTACTCTAGTCCTGTTTCTTAGCCAGCTTCAGAGGCTTCCTTCTTTCACACAGCTTGGGACTCAGGGCTGCGAACAGGCCACTGAAAGCATAGGACAGATTCAGAGGGTGAAATTTTCTCATCCTTGTTTTTAAAATGGAGCCTCTGGCACCCATTTCAAAGTCCCCCACAGGTCTGTTTGGTGGGTCATTCATGTAGCACTGCATCAATGTCAGTACACTGTCAACACAACATCAGTGATAGAGGTTAGGCAGCCAGTGGTTCTCAACCTTCCCCACCATCAGAGTCACCTGCAGCAGAATCACCTGGGGGAGATTTAGAAAATACTGATGCTCAGGCATTGCTCCAGGGACTCAAAGAGTCCAATTCAGGAGGTTTAGGTTGGAATCAGTTTTTCTTAAACAGACAGAAAAACAAACAAACAAACAAACAAATAACCTTTAGTGATTCTAATATGCAATCAAATTCAGAATTGTTTCATCTTTTTCATTTTTAAGATGAGGACCTTGTTCCAAAATTTTGTAGCTGAATAGTGATGAGACTGGGATCCCAGGAAATTCTGGCCTCAAATTTCTCTCACCTTCCTGAGGAGACAGATATATTCAGCATACCATGTGGCCTTGACATGGTGAAGTTGGAACCTAGATCCCGGTTCCCTGGAGTCTTGCCCAGTGATTCCCCTGCATTATCAGAGCCACAGCCACAGCCACAGCCACAGCCACTCTGCTGGCTCTGGACATCCTGGCGTGAGGATTGACAGCAATCTCCCCACTCACTTTGGTGTTGGGCAGGTTGTCCCAGGGAATACGAAGCCAGCTCTCTCTGGCTTAAACATTAGGAAAAAGTAAAGTAATCAACATTTTTAGTCAGCACTCAGATACTCCTTTTCTTTGACATTCCATAACCAAGTTTCCAGAAAGATTTGAGAGGATTAGGGACTTGGTTTTCACATGAATGAATCAGTCAAAAAGAGGTCACCAGCTGAACTAGATAATTCAGATTCAACAAACCCATCTCCTTCGTTTATCTTCTTTAGGAATCCTGTTATTTACAAAGGATCATAAAGAAAGGAGTTCATTTCTATAGCTCCCTTTCTTTATGCCTTCTTACAGAAAACATCTTTCACTTCCAAATGGACTGGAAAAATACTGCTGATGATAACTACTAACTGTTACGGAGAGCTTACCAGCAAACATGACATGTGTTAGTTCATAAAATATCACAGTGATCAAATGAGGTAGATATCGTCCTCATTTCATTAACTGTTGTTTTCCAGTTAATGAAACTAAGGCTCAGAGAAGCTAAGTCATCTGCTCAGATCCTGTATCCAGCAAGGGGTGGAGCTGGTGCTCAGGGCTTAGCATGATGAAGCCTGCAGCATGTGTTCTGGCCTTTACCTGGTCTCCCCTGCAGCCCGTGCACGGGGGTGTGAACTGCATAACGACTTTTTCCTAGACGATATTTGTTTGTCTTTGTATGCAAAGGAAAAGATTTCCTCCTTCTACATCGTTGGTCTTCAGGAAATAATCTGACAAATGCTTCTATACAGAGTGATCAAGTCTTTCCATATACGAGACTGAAATGAATCAGTGTTGCTGGTGACCATCAGAGGCTCCTGGGGAGCTGTGCTCTGCTTCCAGAGCATCTGCAGGCCCTGCTGGGCCTCAGGCAGAATGACGGAAAATGTTAACAGTCACAGTTTGAGGTGCAGAATTGGGGTCAAACTGGAAAGTCAGGGTCTCTAGAAACTTGTAAGTTCTTTGTGACTAATCCTTACAAATGAGGAAACTTACAGGTCTTGATGATAATGCCCTAAAAAAATGTTGCTTCAAAATTATTTTAAGAACTTGAGCTTACTGAAAAAAATTTGGAAAAATAGGGAAAAAATTAAATCACTTTTGATTAGTATTTTAAATTACAAGCTTGAAGTATTTTCATTTGCATACATTTCTGTCATAAAATGATCATTCTGCACACACAACTTAGTGGACTACATCTTTATACTGTTTTATTGTGAAATGTGCCACAAGCAAAAGCATGTAGAACACATTGTTATGTTGAGCATAAAAACCCTTGTGATTTCCCCCAGGTAAAGAAATTGAACATGACTCATGCTTTATGACCCTCGTGGCCTCCTGTACAAGCTCATTCTCCTCATGACCCCAACCCCTTGCCTCCAAAGGTATCTAGAATGACCCTGACTTTGGTGGTAATCACTTCCATGTTGGACTTTGTCACTTATGCTTACACCTTTAAACAATGCAATTTGGTGTGTGTATTTTTAAAAACATTAAGCAACATTTATAAAAGTTGTCTAGATTGATACACATAACTATAGATTGATCATTTTGGTTGCTATAGAGTATTTTTTAATTTAAATGTAAATGCAATGTTATTGAAGGTATTATGAATATTTCCTTCTCTCATTAAATATTTTTCTGACCATGTTTTTTTCTCTCTAACTTTTGACAGCTTTTAAAAAGACATGATAGCCTTAGCTGGTGTGGTTCAGTAGATTGAGTGCAGGCCCGTTAACCAAAAGGTTGCCAGTTTGATTCCCAGTCAGGGCACAGGCCTGGGTTGTGGGCCAGGTCCCCAGTAGGGGGCACTCGAGAGGCAACCACACATTGATATTTCTCTCCCTCACTTTCTCCCCCTCTCTGAAAATAAATAAGAGAAATCTTAAAAAAAATATGACAGTGTCTTATGGTCCTGACCTATCCTACACCATGAAGTAAAAACTACAATGAACAGGTTAGTAGATATTTTTCACCATTTTCCTTACTTTAAGATGTACCACATACTCTTATGTTTAAATATACATTTATATATGTTTATATATATATTTTAAACATATATATATTTTAAACATATATGTTTATATATATTAACATATATAAATGTATGTAGACATATTTCATGTCAAACTATGCATAGATTAAATTTATGTTATGTATCAATTTATATGCAAACATGCAGTATATAAATTCACATATTTATCATCTATGGAAAGCTCAGTATACGCCTTTAAAAATTTTCATAACAAAAACATCAAATTCACTGTAGAAAGTCTAAAATGTACACTTGCATTAGAGACTGTTGGTGCCCCACTCAGATCTCCCTCACTGGCTGCTGCACTCATCCCCTGGCTGCTGCAAGTACTTCATCTAATGACTTATTCCTTTGATCTTCTCTAGATAGTTGCCCTGCGTTGACTGGCTCCGCCTCACCCAGACATGCCAGGGAGTTTGCAGCACCACTGTCCTGAGAAGAAGCCAGTGGACCACTATGCATGTGCAGGATCTACCAACCTATCTGAAGCCCAGACCACTCTGTGATATAATTCACATCCCAGAACCACCAACACTAGACTTTACCTGAGATCTCACTTGTGGGGGCTCCTTCTGCTGCCTGTCCTGCTTCCTTCATTCAAGATTTCTTTTTCTGAAGAGCACCCCTTTAGTAAATTAAAACATGAATTCCTTTCTTAGTCTCTGCTCCCAGGAAACCTGGTCTAGAAAATTGGTACCACAAGTAGTCATAGAAAGATGACTGTAAGGATGGAATTCTGAATTTGAATCACCTACTCTTCCTGGCTTTGTAGGTACCATCTCCCTGGTGGTATGTAAAGTATTATCATCTCAGGTATGCTGTAGTGGTTCAGGCATTAAGAACTGGGATGGGATACAGGTAGAAGGATATGCTCTATCTTGTACGCTATCTCTAATAATTGAGTGTAATTATAAGGACTGTGGAACTGGGTGACTATAGCTGAATACCATTGTTGCTTTGAAAAGAGAAACAGGGTGATAAATCACCAATTCAAAGCAACATAAAAAAAAAGTGTCAGAGGTCCTTTGGGCATCACCTAAAGAGACTTTCCTGTATTTGGAGTGCTGGTCATCCTGAGGACCAGGATCAGGGTGTATTTGTAAGGGTAGCAGAATTTCAGAAAAGGTCGAATGTCCAGCCCCAGAGAACCCTTGCAATAATCACAGAGCCTCAATAAGGAGGGGTGCTGAGGCTTGGGCGGGGTGTCACGGTAGATGTGCAGGAGTGCTCGAGTCCTCTGGGTGTGTGTGAGAGGATTTCTCCTTGTTAGAGAACACGACTTCCGTTCACCTGAAGACAATGCAGAAGCTTCATGAGACAGTGAGGCTCTCCTCAGAATATACCCAATGGGGGGTCCTCTCACAGTGTCCCCTGGATCTAGAGATACCATGTGATCATTCTCTCAGTTTCTGAATATATTAAACTGTTGGAGAAAACCTTATGCTAGTTCCTTGACTTATAAACGCAGTTATGATAGTAATAAAGACCAAATGGAAGCCCCCGAAACTTGGCCCAACCCAGCCAAGACAGTAAATGTAAAACAATTATCACATGTTTAAAGGAAATGGCAGATATGCAACACGCTCAAAGATTTGAAGGGTGCAGGGGAAGTGGTCCTGCAAAAACCCAGCTGGGTTATGGAAAATAACAGTGTACTATTGCAAACTTAACCAAATAGTACAACCAATTGCAGCTGAGTGTTGGGAGAGGTATCTTTATTAGAGACTCTGGTAAGTGGCATGAAGCTATTGATCTCACAAATGCATTCTTTTCACTACCCCTCAAATAAGACAGAAGCAATTTGTATGCATATGGAGTGAATAGCAGCATACATTCATGGTCTTGCCCCAGAGATATGTTAATTCACTTTCTCTCCGTCACTATATTGTTGGAAACCTCAGGGCCATCTGGCCATTCTGTGGAGCACCTTATTAGCCTGTGTTGCTGGCATCATGTAGCTGGACCTGAGGAGCAAGAAGGAGGAGCATAAGACCTATGCACTCTAGAGGGAGAGAGATAAACCTTACAAAGATTTAGAGGCATGACACATCAGTCAAATATTTAGGGACCTTGTGTTCTGGGTCAAATGAGTCATCCCTTCCAAGGTAAAGGGCATGCCATTCCTCTGCATATCTCCTACTACTAAGAAAGCTGCACAAGCCCTGGCTGGTATAGTTCAGTGGATTGAGCATGGACCTGTGAACCAAAGGGTTGCTGGTTCAATTCTCATTCAGGACACATGTCTGGGTTGCAGGCCAGGTCCCCAGTGGGGGTGCTTGGGAAGTAGCCTCACATTGATGTTTCTCTTCCTCTCCTTCTCCCTCCCCTCTCCTCTCTCTAAAGATAAATAAATAAAATACAATAAAATAAAGAAAGCTACACAGGGCTTAGCTTGCCTCTTGAGGTTTTAGATATAGCACATTACACCTTTGGAAATGTTACTCTGACCCGTTTATTTGGTAATGCCAAAGGTTCATACTTTTAAGAAGGCCCAGAGCAAGGAAACCTACTGAAGCAGATTCAGACAGCAACATAAGCAGTTGACACTTGGATTGCTTTGTGGAGTCTCTAGCAAGCCCAATAGTAAATTCATGGGGTTTTGTACGAATTCTCGGGTTTTTAAGCAAAGCCATGCAAGCTGCAAGAAAGTACCACACACCATTAAAACCACATGAGCACATTCACATAACTGATCTGGTACAGATTCCTGATAGATACTGAACATCTAGCCATGAGACATCAAATAGCCTTGAAGCTAGAACTGCACATACGAACAAGAATACTGTCAGACCTCCCAAGTCATAGGTCTGGGAGGTCAATTCAAGGTAGAAGTGATACCTTCCAGATTGAAGTAGAACAAGTTCAGAGAGCACTAGGTACCAGAATCCCATGTCACTTTTCTGTATTACACTGATGCTTGTCTTTTAGCTCACACCCTTGACCTCATGAATCATTTGCTCTATCTTGCTGGCAGAGGAGAAAAACTCCAGCGTTTAATATACTAATGGGTCAGTTCAGTAGATTTGTGTGAGTTGAAAATGGAATTCTGCACTCAAGTCCCACTTAGGAGTTGCCTTGAGTAACAGAAATGAAAGAAAGTCCTTGCAGTGGGCAGAGCTTCAGGTACTATTCATGATCATCCACTTTGTGTGGAGGTACCATTGATCTGAAGTTAGACTATATATGGACTCATGGTCAATGGCAAATGGCTTCACAGGTTGGTCAATGGCCTACGGGACACAATAGTAGCAGAAGAGGCAAGAAGGTCTAGGGAAGAGACGTGTGAATAGACATGTGTGAGTGGGCACATTAAGTGTGATGATTTTGTCTTGCATTTCATTACCACCACAGAACATCCACTGGAGAAGAGGCATTAAACACCCACCTGGGAGTGTTTACTCAGCCAGTGGATGATAGCCAACTGCTGCCACTGCACTGTTTAGATAATGAGCTCATGAATAGGATTGCCATGATAATAGAAACAGAGGCTGTGAATGAACCCGACAACATTGGCTCCCTCTCATCAAGAATGAGACTTGCCAGGCTGGACTTCTACTGGTGTGTCCAATCTACCAGTACAAAAGGCAAAAGCTGAGTATCTGTATGGTATAGTCCCATGAATAAGACCAAGTAGCTACTGTTGGCTATTCAGTTACACTGGACTCCTATTCTGGTAAGAGCAAGTCATCTAAACCAAGATTTACATGTGTTCTGGATAACAATTTGCTTTTCTTGCCTGTAATTTCTAAGCCAGCACCATTAATCCAAAGGCTCAGAGAAGGTTTGATCTTCCTATATGGGATTTTGCATAGCATCTCCTCAGTCCAACAGTTGGCAAAGGAGTTTTGGCTGTGGGCATATGAGCATGGGATCCACTGGTCTTACCACATACTGTATCCTCCAGAAGCTGCAGGTCTGATAGAACAGTAGAATGGTGTCTTTAAGTGTGGCTCAGTTGGTTGGAGCATCATCCTATAAACTGAAAGGCTGTGGGTTCAATTCCCAGCCAGGGCACCTGCCTGTGTTGCAGGTTTGGTCCCCAGTTGGGTTGCATGCAAGAAGCAACCAATGTATGTTTCTCTCTCACATCAATGTTTCTCTCCCTCTCTATCTCCCGCCCCACCTTCCCCTTTAAGCATGTCCTCAAGGGAGGACAAAAAATATTTTTGAGAAAAAAAAGTATGGCAGAGGCATCAACTTTGAGATGAAACCTTCTAAGGATGGGGCCATGCCCCAGTAGATTCTATCTCCAATAGATAGAACATGTGGGTCCAGGAACCAAGCAGTGAAACTTAGGGTACCCCCTGTAACTATCATTCCCAGTGACCCTCTTGAGGAATATGTGCTTCTCAGTCTTGAGTCTGTGAGTCTCAAAGTCCTGATTCCAGGGGGGTCTGTACTTCCATCAAAAGATATAGTAATAGTTCCAGTGAATTTAAAGCTATAGCTACCCTGTAGTCACTTTGGGTTCCTTGGATTGGTAGACTGGTAGCCAAAGAGAGTGGTTACCATACATATTGAGAAGGACTGTAGTCTGATTACACTAAGAAAACAGAATTAGGGCTAAATAAAGTAATCATGGAGGTGATCCACTGTGGCACTCTTGGTAGCTCTGTGCCCAGTTATTTCTGTAAATGGAAAGTAGCAACAGAGAAGATAAGATCAGATAAGGCTTTGAGATCAAGTCAGCAGCTGGGGTATAACTCCTGCTGTTGTTTCCCAAGAAATTGTCACCAGGAGAGTCCTGGAAAAGCTGTATCTAGATGAACAGAATTTCTGAGTCAGAGAGAAGCACACAGAGCCGAGTGGTCCGCGGGGTGGACTGTGATAGCTGCTGTCGGTGCCCAGCTCAGATTCTCCTTACTGCTTTGTGAGCCCATTCCATAGCTGCTGCAAGTACTAATGGCTCATGATCGACATCTGTGACTTTCCCCATCTTCTCTTGCTACCTACCATGTAGCTACCTAATACTACTGCTGCTGCTGACCCTAATGTGATTGGGACCACTTTTTTTCACTGGTGACCCCAAATCCTAACCCTTCTCTAGCCTTTGGAAAGGGACCTGGCTTCTCTTGTCTCCTCAGAGCATAAGCACACCAGACTGTGACTGGTAACCAAATTTCAATTCATTTTAGGGATTCCTTACCTACAGAATGTAGTCTGGTTTCCAGAGCCCAAACAATTCAATTCCAGTCCTCAACAATGTTCTCACAAAGTGTGGCATAGTCAGCCTTACAGGAACAGTGTTAATCCATAATCAAATCTAGTTCTATTCCTGTGAGTCTATCCTCTAACACAGTTGTTTTTCAGCTGGGGATAATTTTGCCCCCACCCCAGGTGGGCATTTGGCAATGTCTGAATACATCTTCAGTCACCACAACTGCCAGGGAGGGGGCATGGGGCTCGGGGAGGGTGCTGCCGGGTCTAGTGAGTAGAGGCCGGGGGTCCTGCTAGGTATCTTCACTATCTGTGGAACACCACCGTCTGTCTTGCTCCCAAGAAAGTATTATGTGGCCCAAAATGTCAATGGTGCGGAGGCTGAAAAACTTTTTTTCTAGCGAGAGAAGCCTGTCTTTTCAGCCATCGCCTGGCTTCCCAACAGAAGTCAGAATGAGAACACAAATCTCTCTCTCAAGAACAAACAAAACATTTCAAGTACCGCATAATTTAAATTCAACTTAAGGAAAAATAAATCAGCAATTCTAGGTTAGTCTTGTCCCTAAAAATGATTGACATACACAGTTTACTTTGTTAAACAGAACTTTTAACATCACTCAGTGTGAAGCACCTGTATTTAGATTAGTTCCCTGATTCCAGGAGAATTGGTTGTGTATTTGCTTTGAATCGGTACTGCTAGAGGGGAGTGTCTTCTCTGAAGATACTTCTCTCTTCCACTTTAAACATGATATGAGAGCTTGAAATCCTCCCACAACAGTTTTTCATCTTCCAAGATATAAACATATGGTCTCTACCAAGTATTCATTCCATGTGGAAAAGTAATGCAAGCATATAAACAAATTCATATATTAAACAAAATAAACACTACTCAAAGCTAATTACTCTTAACACACTGATCTTTCCTACCAATCATTTTTCTACATTAGACACACATATTAGAACTGGCATATTTTTTCGATCTCAAAGAGGTAAAGTGTAATAATTGCTTTATATTTATATTTTGTAATTGTAGTATGGATAATTTTTGTTAATAAGTTACTCAGAAGAATATTTTTTAAATTTCTATTTCTATGGCTTAATATTTGATCACCTGGAGTTTTATTTTACCCTGGTCTAAAAAGGGAATATGAGAGAAGGCTGTACCATTTTTTATTTTTAGAATTTGAGATTTTTGTGAACTAAAATATTTTATTAAAAATCCATATTCTACAGATTCTAAATATTAAGTCTCATGTTGATTTGTAAGAGTGTCAGTGGTATCTTATTGAATACATCTTGTTATTTCTATATATGCATTTACTTTCTGCTTGTTTGATTTGTTCTGCATAGAGCAATATGTTAATATCTGCAAGTATTACTGTGTGCTCATTTTTAGAGGAAAAAAAACCTCTAACAAAAAAACTTGTCGTGCTGTTTTATTAATCTCATAAATGTTTGTACACTTCATCAAAAGAAGTGAACTTTTGCTCCCTGCAATGTTTTTGTCTGCAAGTTGGTGTCTGATATATATATATATTTGCACCCCTTCCTTTTGTTTGAATTTACCCAATGTATCTTTGTCTGATACTATTTT
Organism: Tonatia bakeri; assembly: GCA_004024845.1. Taxonomy (NCBI): domain Eukaryota; kingdom Metazoa; phylum Chordata; class Mammalia; order Chiroptera; family Phyllostomidae; genus Tonatia; species Tonatia bakeri. Next base: position 37,047 of record PVIA01009148.1, on the reverse strand, counting down.
ACTTTCAACATCCAATATACCTTTGTTCTGAGTGTTCTTTTATAGAAAGTAATTGGCTAAATTTTGGGAAAACAACTTGAGAGTCATTCGTTGCCTTTTAAGAGAGGCGCTTAACATCAGCGTTTATTAGCACAAAAGGGCTATTTCATGTTCCGACATATAGTTTTATACTTTTTAAATATTGTTTTATGGTGTTTCATTTGCTACTCCTATTTGCTCTATGGACTATGTTTTCTTTGCTTTTACTTTCTTTGATGTTTATCTTTTAATATTTCAAAAGCCCTCTTTTTCTTTACATGAACTAATTCTCAGAGTCAAGAAGGAAATGATCCTTTGAGTACACAATCCTCCACTCTCCCTTCTCCTCACATTTCTCAGTCTCTGTTAATATTAGCTGACATTGTTAACTCAAGATTTTTTTCATATAATCATGAATTTTACATTATTTTTTTAAGGAACAGATGTTTTGATTTTAGATTCATTTTTCCATCTAGATTTACATCTTTCCTAGAGAGGTAAATATGGTCCATGTTTCCCTAGTTTTAGTGCTGCATCTCATCACATTTGTTGAGGTGGCTCTCGTTTTTGAGCCTGAAGTGTTTTCAGTATCCCCAGTTAGTTGGAAACAATTTCAAGTAATTGTAGTGGATATTTTTCAAGTTCCTAATAAAAATATCTTTCTGTTGCCTTCATTTATAAAAGACAACTTCTATCTCAACAACTTTTGCGCAGAAGTCTGCAGGTGTGGCTCCAATGTCTTGTGGCATTAGTGCTGCAGGTAAGAACCCAGAGTTCAGACTGCTTGTTTCTGCTTTCACACATAACCTTTTCTTTTGGCTGAAGTGCTTTAAACTTGGATTGCTCTTTTTAATGTAAGCATTACTCCAGAATTAAATCACAATATTCACATTGCTTTGCCTAGGAGAATATGGAATACTGTCATCTGTCTATAGGGTTTTTTTCCTTTAACTTTGGAAAGTTGAAGTTTGATTTGTATTTTTTCTTTGATAATTGCTTATGATTCATTTATTCCAGCCTTTTCTCCCTTTGATCTTCACTCGTGATCTTCCATATCTGTCGTTTCCTTTCTCATCATTTCCTGTGGATCTTTCCCTTTGCATCCTCTGCATGGATTTAATTTCTTTTTCAGCATCAATTATGTCTCTCCTCTTTTTTATTCCAACTCCCAAAGCATAATTTCTAGCAGGTTTTCAGGCAGAGCTGCACTGTTCTACAAATTTGACATCTTTTCCCTATGCAGCTTTCTTGATCTTTGAGTCTTATGAAGAAATAGAATTTGTAGCCTTGACAGCCCCTGGCTCTTCCAACCTCTCTGCCCTGATCCTGAATCTTTTCTTAGCCAGGCTCTTCCTCTTAGAACATGTTGTTCCAGAGCAGTCATTCCTACTCCTTTATGCTCAGTGCTTGCAGAGACTTAATTTCCAAATAGATTTTAGAAAAGCAGGACGTTCCCTGTTCACCGAATACACCCCAACACTTGTTATTTCTTGACTTTTTGATACTAGCCATTCTGATAGGTGTGAGATGATATCTCATTGTGGTTTTGACTTTCATTTTCACACACCACTAATTAGTGATACTGAACATCCTTTCATGTGCCTGTTGGCCATCTGTATGCCTTTCTTGGAAAAATGGGTTGTAAATTGTACAGTCAATGTGGGATTCCTCAAAAAAGTAAGGACTGCCATATAATCTAGCTATTCCACTCCTGGGTATTTATCTGAAGAACATAAAGACACTAATTTGAAAAAATATATGCACTCCCATATGCAAAACAGCTTAAGTGTGCATTGACTGAACAGGATAAAAAAGATGGGGTATGTAGAGTTGACCGTTGAACACCTCGAGTTTGAAATTCATGGATCCACTTATATACATACTTTTTTCATTTATGTATTGTTTACAATCCTAGGTTGGGAGTCTGCTAATGCAAAGGCCTACTATGTGCATCAATTTATGTGGTTTTATATGGTGAATTGAGTATTTACGGATTTTTGCATCTGCAGTGGTCCTGAAACAAATCCCTATGGATACTGAGGGACAACAGTGTGGTTAAGTTTGGGGGAAGTCAAAAGTTTTATGTGGATTTTTGCCTGCACAGGGGTCAGCAGCCCTAACCACCACATTGTTCAAGGGTCAACTGTATATACAGTGGAATACTACGAGGCCACAAAAAGATGAAATATTGCCATTTGTGACAACATGAATGAACCTTGCAGGTATAATGTTAAGTGAAATAAATCAGATTTAAAAGGACAAAAAAGTATGGTTTCATACATATGTGTAATATAAAACAAACAAGGAAGAAAGAAATAAATGAACAAATCAAATGAAAACAGACTCATGGATATGACAACAGAATAGTAGTTACTAGAGAGGTGGGCTGTGTGTGCGGGCAGTGAAATGAACGAAGGTCAATATGTGTAGTGGCAACAGTCAGAAACCAGACTTCTGGTGGTGAGCACTCTGTAGTGTGTACAAACAATGAATTACAGCGTTGTGCACCTGCAACTTATGCCACCTCCACTCTGAGCCCCACCCTTGAGACAACTGCTTTCAACTTTCAGCTGATTTGCTTAGTCTAATCCTTCATATTACCAAATATCGTATTTGTAGGGCTGCATTTCTTAATATAACACTTGTATACAATGTCTAACTTTTTTGAAAGTGAACATTTAATTCATAAATATATATATATATATATAGAGAGAGAGAGAGTCCTTTTTCTCTTTTCAATATAGTTAAATCATGCTTTTCAGTTAATTCAACTATTTAAGCTCATGTTGTCGTAATAATATAAGTATCATTCATTACTCAGCCATGTGGTATACCACAAATATACTTTCATATACAATTTTTTCTGTGAGTCTGCAATTGCCTTATTTTTCATTTCTTTGGATTTTTGTATTGTTATTACTAATACTGTCCAAGCTCTCTAACAGAATTATTAAGTACTCTGAATCTTATCTTTAGTGCTCAGGCAAGCTCAGAAATCATAGAAGTAATGTAATATGAGAAGAAAAGCCTTTTCTGATTCTCAGAATGGGGAATAATTTCTCTTTCGAAAACTCCCATGGATCATGTGCAGTTTCCACATCGCTGACACCTTTCTGCCCCTCATAGCAGTCTACACAGCTATGATGTAGACTGATGTTCTCGTAGACTTTCTGACCCCTGAAGGAAGAGTCTGTGTCTAATTCACGGTTCTGAGTACTCAGTTCAGTGCCCTGCGGACAGGCCGCTCCACAAACACAATGAGGGGCTGCATACATTAACCCTGTGATCTACTCTAAAGCAAGGCTCCAGTCTTCTGTGCCCCGTTGTATGGCTGCAGTGGCTTCTGGTGGCATGAGGTTGAATTTAGTGTGCTTGGTATGCACACTGTGTTGAAACTCAGAAGAAAGTGTCACAGAAAGTAAAGCTGGGGGCTTTAGGTAACTTCTCCAGTAAGTGGCAGAACAGAGTCCAAAGCTGGGTCTGACTAAACTCTGTGCTCTTACCCACCACCCAATACCATATTCCAGGCTCTGTGCAAAGCCACAGAGCAGGAGGCAATCATTTAGCAGATATGTGTGCTTGGATGGCCAAGGCATTTCCTGTTGTGCTTATGGGTATGCTAGCCATCTTTCCTTCCATTCGACCCCAAAGTCCATAATTTCTTAATGAATATTCTTAAATTTTAATAAGATTTTATTTTTTATCTTCCCTTGAGGACTGCTTATTACTTTTAGAGAGAGGAGAAAGGAGGGAGACAGAGGGAGAGAAACTTTGATGTGAGAGAGAAACACTGATTCGCTGCTTCTTGCATGTGCCCTGACAGGGACTGAACCCGAAATCCAGGCATGCTCTCTGACGTGGCATTGAACCTGTGACCTTTCAGTTCCCTGGACAATGCTCCAACCAACTAAGCCATGCCAGCCAGGGCATAAGATTTCATTTTTAATGGAAGTTATCATTCCATCTGAAACATTTCTAAAAACAGTATTTTCAGTCTCTGAATCCAGGATGCTCTCTCAGTAAAAACATGAAAGGACTTCTCCTGAATGAGGTGTGGCCTGGTGTAAGCTTGTTTTCCTTTTGGAAATCTTTGAAGACAAACAGTAGGTCACCTTAGGAAGCAGGCATCCCAGAATTTAAAAGATCAGCTTTTCGCCGTTTGCTGTTGAGCCCACCAGTAGAGGGCACCTAACCATCAGCAATGTCCCAGAAACATCCCTAATGGGTTCAAGCATTTTATTACCTTTTACCTTCTGGCTGCCAAATGAGTAGCAGAATGCGATAATCCATTTTCTCTTCATTTTACAAGTGTCTTGCACCGTGGAAAGAGAATGCCTTCCTAGAAGATTCAGAAGTAGTGTTGGAGATTTGGGGGTGGTATAAAAGAGAAAAACAAGGTTTTCCGAGTTCAGGAGGATTGGGATGATTTACATGCAAGATGTTGTTGGTCCTGGCCTGGTGTTTACCTGGCACATCTCTAACAGTTTAGCCACTGTCATGTGGCTTTCTCAGCTGTTGATAAGGCTTTGTCTGTGAAGAGATCAAGTGTGTTTGATTCTCTTTAACAGAATCCATAGGAGCTTCCACCAGATGTCATATAACCCAACCCCAGACTGTTAGCAGGGACTTTGGAGATCACTTAGTTCACACTGATAAACAGATGAGCAGATCAATCCTGAACAGGCAAAGGCCTTGGGACATTAGTTAAGAGAAGAACAGGTATCAAAACCCAGCTGCTGACCATACCCCATGCCCACCCATGTAACATCCTAATAGAGAAGTACATCCAGCTCAGAAAGAGAGGGCCACTGGGGCAAAGAGATAAATTTATGAAGATTTTCCAGAAGTTTTGGTAGTCTTTCTTTGCATAGACCTGAACTAAATTCAGAACTGGGCTTTAGATTGGCTGGCTCTAGTTTATGTAGCCATCCTAACCATTTGATTCTCATGAAAGCTTTTATCTTCCTTCTGAGTAATTATTTCCCATTATTCTCTACCCAGACCACCTCTGGGAGAGAAGATTTTAAAAGGGAAATTCTCATACTGCTTACCCAGGTTCAGCACATGCTACCTGATCTTGCCCCCAGCTCCTGACCAATCTGTTGCCACCTCTTTCTTGCCATCTTACCCCTTGGGCACTGGTCACTGCAAGCTCCTCCCTGTCCTAAGGACTGTGCACTAGCTGTCCTCTTGGCCTGCAATATTTTCCTTCTGAACTTTACATGGCTAGGTCTTTCTCTTTCAAATCTCTACTCTTCCTCCAAGAAGCCATCCTTGACCAGTGGATCTAAGTGTTCAACTAATCTTTCTTTATCCCATTATCTTGTACTATTTGCATCACATTTATAGCCCATTGGTAATGTTCTTGATTTTGCATTTATTTTAGTCTCACTGCCCTATCCTGTCACTATAAGTTTTGCACCATGAGAGCAGAGACTTTGTCTGCACGTTCACTGTTTTATCCCAGCCTTTGGACCACCTCTGACTCAATAGAAACTGCACAGAAATGTAATTGTGTGCAGGAACCTTTCCCTCACACCTGGCAGATAGCATCCCGAGCCACTTTCTTTTTAGAGGGGATTAAATATCTTCATGATTTTCAGAGGTGACTTTCCTTTGAGCACAATTCAAGTTGCGATTGGTGCCAACCCTAAGGCCTGGATGGCTATGTGCAGGAGTAGCCTTCTCCTCCACACCAGGGCCTCTTGTCTGACTGCTGAAGGAGCACAAATGCCCTGCCTTGGCTTACTCTCCCTGAGAACCCAGTGATTCCTGCACCAAGACTGAGTCCATCATAAAAGTCCTCGTGGGAAGAGTCACATCAATGGCACCAACACGTTGTGGTCAGTATGTTGCGGGGTTGGACTTCAGAGATGCTTGTCTCTGTAAACTCACTTTACAGGGATGAGCCCAGGCAAAGTAACCAACCAGCCTCAAGGAAGTGGGGATGTCTGGGGATACCCACGGTGTGCAAGGGGAAGTTTACCCATTCCTTAAAGCAGTTCGGTCAGGGTTTAAATTATCTCCTTTGCGAGGGCAAGTTTAATGAATCCCATCATCCTTCTCAAAACCCAGTGTTGTGTTACGTGGAAGAGTGAGCAATCTCCTTCTCCTTGTTTATGGTGCCATGAGTGCGGCTAAAGTACGTGTCAGGGAGCAGTTTGAGAAGGCAAATTGGAAAGAAATCCTACTGCTCATAACATTTCAGGCATCAAGATCACTGCCCTCTCCCCTCCTCCAAACCATGACAAGGGGTGCAGATAGACCTGGAGGCTCCTAGGAAGGTGAGGCAATAGAAATGGGTGTGCCCAGTTCACCAACAACCTGTTGTACGCTACATGCCATCCTAAACACTTCTTATATCAGGTTTCCCCGAACTCTCACAACCATCCTAGGAAGTGTCAGTTTACCATCTTGTAGGTAATAACACTAAACCTCAGGGAAGTTTCAAGTACCTATCAAATTCTACTTAGGGGGTAAAGCCATGATTCAGGCTTGGAGCTAGTACAGTCTAATATTCCACACTCTTGGACCCGCTGCACTGTCATGCACCGCCAGAGCATCTCTCTCTGCTACTGCTGCCTCTTTAGGGATGTTTACGGAGCCAAAGAATTTTAAGGGGCTACTAGTGCTCTCATGCTTACCTAAACAAACAAAAACATGTGAGTCATCCAAACTGAAGTCTGCAGGCTGGTTAAAATGGGAATAAGAGATACTATACTGTATTTCTTTAGTTTCCAGCTTGAAAACTCATTGGTTCAAGTTTATTACTTTTTTCATTGGTTTATTTAGCAACTATTAGGTGTTAAGACTGGATGTCATGTCCAATGCTGGACACTGGTAATAGAGTAGTAGAAAAGGGCGATGTTATTTTTTGACCTTAGTGAGTGTATAGTTAATCATTGTCACTGGAGGAAAAGAAATAAAGTGAAAATATTTTACGATTTTGTTGTCTAATTATTTTGATTTGTCAAAACAATATCTCATTCTTGGTAGAAGTAACTAAAAATGGCGTATACTGTTATGTTGGCCCTGACATTCCTGTTTTGGACTTCTTTTGGACATCAATCACCAGATACAGATTCAGAAGAAAAGGTTCCACTGCAGGGTAGCCACTGACAGAGAGGAAGGCAAGCAATTACCTACCAGTCCTGCAGTCTGCTCTTTACCAAAGACACAGGTGGCAAGGACCCTACTTCACGCTGTCCTCCATAGGGCCACAGAGCTGGAAGGAATGTATGTGGTCACCAAGCTCAACTTCTTTCTGTAAGATCTTGACCACTCAAACAGTCTCTCTCTTTGCTAGATAGCACTTATCACTCCTTATATTGAGAACAAGTCTGCTTCCTCCCCCAGGCAGAGTTATTAACTTTGTGCAAGGTTCCGGAGAGTTCATCAGAGCGATTATTCCAATTATGGACTTGCTGTGAGTGAGTAATTTGATATCTGGGAAAGCATTGAAAACTAAAAAGTACTGATCCCACTTACGTGACTTAAAAGAGATAACTACTATTCCTGAAGTAAAGAACCCAAGTATTAAAGAGGAAAATACATTTAAGAGCAAAATAAATGGACATTTATTTAAAGAATTAAATCTGCATTTGAAGAAATCACTTCAATTAAAAAATTGACAAGCAATTAACAGTAGACAAATTCAGGTTATGCTACCAAACATCAATGGTGGAAAAAGCTGTGTAGGAAAAAATATTATGCAATTTATAAAATAGAATATTATCATGCTGGCCTCAGGGTTCTCCATAAATAACACTTAACACTGTAAGAGAATGGAGTGATGTCTACAAGTCTAAGAGAAGGAAGTATGATCCAATAATATTATACCCAGCTACATTGTTCAAGAATGAAAATGGCAAGCAGTCTTTCTTTAGCATGACAGAACTTCTGAAGTATTGTACCCATGACTCTCCCTAGGGAAAAATACACATCTTCCTTAATGACATTTAGCAACCAATGATGAATGGAGAAGCTGAAAGTTACCCACGCCTCTGATGAGTTTCCAGACTTCGGAAATGGTTGCTGTTGCCTGGATATAAGACCTTACTGAACTTTTTGAAAATTGTGTGGCAGAGTGGAGAGAACCCTTGATCCAGTCCTGGTTTACCACCAACTTACCTGGTCCAAGAGTGAGTCCCTTAACTTCTGGGTCTTAGTTTCTGCATCTGAAAAAGGAGACTGCTCTAGCTATGTACTTTCTATATACAGTCAATGAAACAACTTTAAATATGCCCACCACCCTGAACTGGCATTCTTTTTCGATTCTCTGTTTGGAACACTCTACAATTGGTCGTGCCTCTGGTCAGCTTACTGCTGTGCCAAGGCTTTTGTTAAAAGCCAAAGCTTATTCAATTGAGGTCTCATCTTGTTAGCAATGACATCATTAATCATGGACTTGACTGGGCAGCCTTGCCGGGACTTGGCTGAGCCCCAGCAACTGTATTGTTAGCAGAAGGTTACCCTGAAAATTCTGATGCTGCTTTTCTTTCTGGGTTTCCAGCAAAGGGAGGTTATTCAGAGCGAGGGCTTTTTAGTTTCACAGTCTTCTGCCTTCACGTTGCCTCCGAAGAGGATACCTGCCAAATCCGTTGGTCTCTGGCACTCTTGTCATACTGACGGGAGACATCACCTTTCTCTCAGCAGCAGCATACATCCAAGGTACAGGGTTACAAATGGTGAGAAGAAAGTTGTAAGGGTGATGGGCATAGCTTCCTGTTCTATAACATTCTCTGTTTTTTTTTTTCAAGTCAGAGCATTTACCAGACCCCTTGTCTACTTGTTTGTAAGAGTTCCACATCTTATTTGTATTGCATCACTAGCACTATATGCCTGATACATAGTATAATTAATGTTGGTTAAACAGCTGAAATAATTGATGCCAAGGCAAGAGAATTATGGGGTAGAGGGAAGTAAAGGTAAGCAGTGTGGCTAATGTAGTATATTTTTTGTTTTATTTACTGATTATGGTAACCCATTTGTTCAACCCAACATAGTGGGCAGAGGTGGCTACAATGGGTGCATGCAACTGCACATCCCAGATTGCCTTCTACATCATACCTCAGTACTTCTCTACACTGCCTCAATGCCCACCATCCAAGGCAATGAATGTGGCATTCTCCCCAGTCTTTCTATGACTGGAAACAGTTTGTGTGCCACTCTGTGCTCTGATTCAACCACATGGATGTCCTAAAATCATCCCTTAGTGCAACTGCACGTGTTGCCTTTGGAGCCTGGTGACATGCTTCCTCTTTATATTGCTCATTGAGTAGCCAAGGTCCCAATGTTAAATTTCCACTTGCTCACTCATTGAGCACCTTCACTGTTCTGTGCACTGTATTAGGTTCTAGAGATATCATGATGGATCAGCCTGGTCTGCCCTCCGAGGGCATCAGCCCTAGCCTTTGACTCAAGCCCCTTTGTCATACTTCTAGCTACCCATAGCATACTGTGACTTCCTAACTCTCCTTTCTAGGGTTTCTTCCATGTAGTGATGGCATCAAATGAAGCAATATGGATACAAAAAAAAGTATATGAGTTTATTATTTAAAGTAATCATAAGCAAAGTCAACAGGAAATATAAGGTCAGTGAAAACATATCACATGTCTGAACAAAGAAGCCCACTTTATCCCCTTCTATTACACAAAACTCAAATTCTCCTCCTCAGAGTCTCACTTGCATAGTATAGGATGCACATTTCTCATATAATTCACCCAAACTCTTTTCCCAAAGTGGAACATGCTGGGCTGTTATTGCTCTCATGACTTCTTACCACACTTGCATGTGACTCTTCTCATCATCATAAAGAGGGAGCCACACTCAAAGGGGAGCCCAGAGGGAGACATGGACAGTGAGCCCGGGCAGGATACTCAGCACCAAATATTCACACTGCAACTCTGTTCTTGGATATTCTCACCCCCAAGGTCTCAAGAATAGAAACATTTTGCAGCTTCCTCCTTTTTATTTTGACTTTTCCAGGAAATCTTTTGATAACTTATAATATTCCTTCTAAATTTATGAATAATTTATTTTATTCTGAAACTATGTTTTTCCTCTCCTCCAATAGAACAGATTCCTCCTCTGCACTATATCACCCATCCATCATTCATGACCTGTAATCCCATGTGAGTGAAATGTAACTTTTCCTACCTTTGACATGGGAACTTCTCCAAATTCCATTTTTCTTCCAATAAAGCTGCCACTCTACAGTTTCTTATGCCACAAAACTTAGAGTTATGTTCTTGTCTCTTTCTTTTTCTCTAGCCCCTTGGTCCAGTCAGCCACCATGTTATCATGTATTTTCTTGAAATTTCACTGGGTTTAACCATTTTCTCTTGAGATCCCTTTAATCTCTATACTCCCTAAACACACTTCCACACACACTGCATCGCCACCACCATAATCACAACCACCTTATATATGGGTTATAGCCATAGATTTTTAGTTAGTCTTCCTTCTCACACATTCTTCACATGCCAAACTGTGAGGTACTCTACTTCCAAATTCAATGTCCTGGAACCTTAATTTCTCACACTCACAGCCAGCTCTCTAAATCTCCCATGTGATCACTCCATTCCTCCCTGCGTACCTCATTGCCTCTGTCCAGAACCACTTCCTCTGAGTGCTGCTTCCTGGCCACACTGCCCCTGCTAAGTGTGAGCTCCTTTATTGAACTCCTATTGACATAAGGTAACGACTTTATTTTGCTATTGCTTGTTTTAGAAGGGTGTTCACGTGTTAATCTTGTCTACTTTCTCCTCTGATGCCCTAAAATTCTGACAGTCTGTAAAAAACATAATTTAGCTCTTGCATGCTTCAATATTTCATGTAGTTTACTTAGCCTTGTTGCCCCAAGACAGATCTGGGCAAATTCACATGGCTTTTTAAAAATTTAAAATGGGAGAGACTATAAGTAAATTTGTTTTGTATTTTAACCCTTGAGCCCCCCCTTCATCCAGGTTTTGGAAACACCCCTGTCCACCCTGCCATAGCCCCAAGGACCGCAGTCTCAGCTGTGCTCCTACTCCCACCCTGCCCTTCCTTGATAATCTGATTTCTGCCTCAGCGGGGACAGCTTCTGCTTGCAGCTTCCCATCTTTCTCCCTGACCTCTTCGAGGCTGGGCAGCACAGGAGCAATGCAGACTAACAACAACTGATATTTATTTAGCTCTAACTATGCACTCAGACTGTGTTAAGCACTTTCTCTCATTTAATCTTTACACACACACACACTCGCACAAAACCCTCTGAGGAGGTAAATGTTTTCTGGAAGGAAACCACACAGGGCCTGTGCCACTTCCATGGAAACAAAAGCTGTTTTCAAACACTGTTAAGAAACTGTTTCTATCTGAGGCTTTCAATGACCTGGATTGTCCGTGTGTGGAGGGGAAAAAAAGTGAGAGAGAGAAAAAAAAAAAAGAAACAAGAAAATAACGCTAAGAGAAGCTCTTCTTTTAATGCATTGGTTAATTAATCAATTAATTTTGGGTTATGCACAGGCACTTGTGTCTCTGTAATTGGAAAAAAGCAGGTCTTTGTGCTTCTGGAGAATGTTCTGATACTGGAAGGTGCAGCCCCTGGCTGCTGAAGTCCCCCTTTTCTCCCCGAGGCCGTCACTAGGTATTTCAGTGTTGAATAAACAGGCCTGCACGTTGCTCGAGGCTCAGGACACCCCGCTGAGAGCATGTCCTTAATAACAACAATGCCACGCATTTATTCTAGGCTGACCCCAGTGACCCCCAAAAGTTTGTTCCCTCCACTGGGTCTCCTTGGCCCTTTCATTCAACTGAATTCCCCACACAAAGCCCTTGTCACATCGACAGTCCTCTTGAAACTAAACTGGGATGGGAAGGGAGGGGGAGTGGAAAGAAGTTGAAAATAGCCAAACCTTGATCCTCCACCTAAAAGAAAGTTGGGCCATTTGCATGTTAAACCATCGGCGCACATTTCAGCTTCCTCTCATCCACACCCACCCCCATTTTAACATATTCTTTTCTAAAATCCCCCGAGTGGGGGCCCACCTCCCCATCTGAAGGAGCTAATAGGTCAGTAAGCAGATAACAAACCCTACTGTGAAGAAAAAGCCCTTTTCTCTCTTTACATTTGGAATTATCGAAAGTTTTAAAACATTAATATTCCAAATGGAATACTCTGGCCTACAGAGGAAGGGAGAAGGGACACTTGTGGCTTTGAGGGGTGCATTTTTTTTCCTGTCCATCCCCACCCGCCTGTCCTTTGTTTATCTTTGATCTGCTGAGGCAGAATTTCAAGGAAGTATGACATCACTGGCTGTGAAAAAATACTTTGTTTTATTACTTTCTTCATCTTTTAATTATCAAATTCTTCTCTGCCTGCCAGTCACCTAACAGGAATGGAAACTGTCTAAGAATTTGGGATGAATTGATTTATCACAAAAAAGTGTCTATTCTAGTCAGCCTCTCATTTTTCTTTATGTTATTAGTTTTATCTCTTCAAACTCAGTGTAATGAGAACTTCCCTTGAGGACAAGAAAAGCAGATAAGGAACTCTGAGAGTACATTTCTGTTTTTCCACATGTCTCAGTGAGAAAAAAAAATTAGTTTAATAAATGCTTTACCTCATTAGCATTCATACTTGAACCTTGGTGGATTCACTTTAATCTCCCATCACGCATTAGTCCCCACAGTCCTTTGATTCCAGGACCACTTCTGAAGATTTGAACAACAATGGTGAGGACTCGTGGTATTTGGGAGAAATTGTGGAAGACATGAATTACAGATTAATGATTGCCATATTGAAGGAGGTTTTTTGTTTTGTTTTGTTTTAATGAAAGGGAAGTTTACATGAATTTAACTGTTTTAGAGAACAATTCAGTGACATATAGTACACTCAAAGTATTGTGCATCCACAACCTCTATCTAGTTCCAAAATATTTTCATCACTCCCAGATAAAATCCCCTTTGCATTAAGCACTTAATCCTCACTGCTGCCCCACCCTGGAAATCCTGGCAATCACCAATCTGATTTCTATTTCTATGGATTTATCTATTATGGATAGTTCATCTAAATGAATTAATATAATATGTGACCTTTGGTGTCTAGCTTCTTTCATTTAGCATAATGTTTTCAAGGTTCATCCATGTTGTAGAATACATCAACATTTCATTCTTTTTTATGGCCAAAAAATAATATATAATTGCATATCTATTCATCTCTTAATGAACATTTGGGTTGTTGCTGGATTTTGGCTTTTGTATTCCACTATTGTGAAAAGTGATGTTATGAACATTTCTATACAAGTATTTGTTTGAGTAACTCTTTTCAGTTCTCTAGGGTATATGGGTAGGATTGAAATTACTGTGTCATATGGTAATTCTACGTTTAACACTTTGAGGAACCACCAAACTATTTTCCTCAGTGGCTGAACCATTTTGCATTTCCACCAGCATTGTATGAAAATTCCCATTCTTTCACATCCTCACTGACTCTTTCTTTTTCTTTCTTTCTTCCTTCCTTCCTTTCTCTCTCTCTCTCTCGTCTTTTCTTTCTTTCTTTCTTTCTTTCTTTCTTTCTTTCTTTCTTTCTTTCTTCCTTTCTTCCTTTCTTCCTTTCTTCCTTTCTTCCTTTCTTTCTTCCTTTCTTTCTTTCTTCCTTTCTTCCTTCCTTTCTTCCTTCCTTTCTTTCTTCCTTCCTTCCTTTCTTTCTTCCTTCCTTCCTTCCTTCCTTCCTTCCTTCCTTCCTTCCTTCCTTCCTTCCTTCCTTCCTTCCTTTCTTTCTTTCTTTCTTTCTTTCTTTCTTTCTTTCTTTCTTTCTTTCCTCTCTCTCTCTCTCTCAGTGGTTATTGTTATAGACATCCTAATGGATGTAAACAGTACTTCATTGTGGTTTTCATTTTCATTTCCTTAGTGACCAATGGTGTTCTGCATCTTTTCACATGTTCATTGGCCATTTGTATATCTTCTTTGCAGAAATGTCCATTCAAATCATTCCTGCATTTTTAAGTTGAATTATCTTTTTTTGTTGCTGTATTGTAAGAATTCCTTATGAATTCTTGATACCAGACTCTTATCAGACATTTGATTTATAAATATTTCACTTATTCTGTAGCTTGTCTTTTTACTTTCTTGATAAAGTCCTCTGATGCACAAACATTTTTAACTTGGTAAAGTCCAATTTATTCATTTATTTGTTTTTTAATAAATTTTATTGATTATGCTATTACAGTTGTCCCAAATTTTCCCCTTTGACCCCCTGCACCTGGTACCCCTCATTTCCTCTGGCAATCACCCCCGTAGTTCATGTCCATGGGTCATGCATATAAGTTCTTTGACTACTCCATTTCTTACACTGTTCTTAATATCCCCCTGTCTATTCTGTACCTACCAGTTTGTACTTCTTAATCCCTGCACCTTTTACCCATTTTCCTCCTTCCCTCTCCCAACTGATAATCCTCCAAATGATCTCCTTATCTATGATTCTGTTTCTGTTGCTTGTTTGGTCAGTTTGTTTTTTGGATTCAGTTGTTGAAGGCTGTGAATTTATTGCCATTTTAATGTTCACAGTTTTGATCTTCTTTTTCTTAAATAAACCCCCTTAATATTTCATATAATACTGGCTTGCTGATGATAAACTCCTTTAGCTTTACTTTGTCTGGGAAGCACTTTATCTGTCCTTCAATTCTAAATGATTGCTTTGCTGGATAGAGTAATCCAGGTTGTAGGTCCTTGCTTTTCATCACTTTGAATACTTCTTTCCAGTCCCTTCTAGCCTTCAAAGTTTCTTTTGAGAAATCATTTGACAGTCTTATGAGAACTCCTTTTCAGGTAATTCTCTGCTTTTCTCTTGCTGCTTTTAAGATTCTTTATCTTTAATCTTTGGTATGTTAATTATCATGTGTCTTGATCTTCTTTTTGTCCATCGTTTTTAGGACTTTCTATGCTTCCTAGACTTGTATGTCTATTTCTGTCATCAAATCAGGGAAGTTTTCTTTCATTGTTTTTTCAAATCAGTTTTCAATTTCTTGCTCTTTGTCTTCTCCTTTCAGCACCCCTATGATTCAAACACTGGTGCTTTTGAAGTTATCCCAGAGGCTCCTTAGCTTATCCTTGTTTTCTTTTTTTATTATTTTTTCCCTCTTGCTGTTCTGATTCAATGTTTTTT
The DNA here is from genome assembly GCA_004024845.1 of Tonatia bakeri. NCBI lineage: Eukaryota > Metazoa > Chordata > Mammalia > Chiroptera > Phyllostomidae > Tonatia > Tonatia bakeri. The sequence continues at coordinate 21,880 of PVIA01009148.1, read as the reverse complement.
CATCCTTATGTTCCAAATCATTGATTTGATTTCTCAGCTTCATCCACTCCACTGTTGGTTCCGTATACATTTTTCATTATTTTACTTAGTATAATCTTCACTTTTGCCAGGGTCTTTTTTATGCTGTTGAAGTACCCAGTAAGTTCCTTGAGCATCCTAATAACCAGTATTTTGAACTCTGCATCTGATAGATTGCTTACCACCATTTTGTTTAGTTCTTTTTCTGGAGTTTTGTTCTGTTCTTTCAGTTGGGCCATATTTATTTGTCTCCTCATTTTGGGAGTCTCCTTATGTTTGCTTCTATGTATTAGGTAGAGCTGCTTTGACCCTATCTTAGCAGCATGGCCTAGTACAGAAAAATGCATTGTTAAGTTGGATGGGGCAGAGCCTTAGGTAATTGCCAGGGTGGGGCAACCCATGTGAAACAGGTTGATGGAATCCCCAACATGGTGTCACACTCTGTGGCTCTTTTGGGGGGAAGGTTCAGAAAAGGGACAATGCTGCTGTCTGGCCTCTGGAGTTTTGTCCAGGAGGAAGCTGTCCCCCAGCACTCTCCCTGATACCAGACACTTCAGTTTCTCCTTGTATGCCACTGGTGTCCTTCCAGTTGGGGCCCCACAGTTGGAGCCTAGAGAGAGTGAGTTTGCGTGAGTCCTAAGCCCATTGCAGGTCCTTCAAGAGGATTCATTGCAGGTGCTTCAGAATCCCAGTTTCTTCCACTGCCCAACCCCCACTGGTTTGTATAGTCAGAAGCTATGGAGATTTATCTTCCTGGCAATGAAACCCTGGGGTGGGTGGTCTGGTATAGGGCTGGGATCCCTCTTTCCTAAGGTATCCCTCCTGATTTTTTATCTACTACACGTGGGTGTGGGACCACCCATTCCACCTGTGTCTCCATGTGTTTCTGAGTGTCTCCATGTCTCCAGCTCTCCTACCTGTCTGGATGAATGTGACTTAATTAATTCCTTGGTTGTCAGACTTCCATACAGCTCAATTTTCTGATGATTTTGGATGATAGTTGTTTCTTAGTTTAGTTGTAATTTTTGCTGTGGTGTGTGAGGAAGTGAGCCATGTTTACTCATACTTCCATCTTGACTAGTAGTCCCATATTTTTCTTCTGTTGCTCAATCTTGGCACTTTTGTAGAAAATCAATTGACTGTGAATGTATGAGCTTATTGCTAAGCTTTCAATTCTCCATTGGTTTATATGTCTATCCTTATGCCAGTACTACACTTTTTTGATTGCTGTAGCTTTATATTAAGTTTTGAATAAGAAAATGTGAGTTGTTCTTTTTTAAAAATTGCAATTACATATAAATTTGTGGATTGGTTTTTCCATTTATGCAAAATAAAGATCATTGGAACTTTGATAGAGATTGAATTAAGCTATAGATTGTTTTGGTTAATAATGCCATCATAATAATATGAAATGTTCCAATGCATAAACACAGATACCTTTTTATTTATTTGGGTCTTTAATTTTTTTTTAGCAACATCTGTAGTGTTCAGTATACAAGTGTTCTTATGGTTGAATTTGTTTATAGAAATTTTATTTTTTGTATGTTATTATAAGTAGAATTATTTTTTGTTTGTTGAACAATATTTCCTTTTGTATTGTTTATTCAGATGTATTGAAACAAAATTTTTTTGTGTGTTGATCTTGTATCTTGAAACTTTGCTGAATTTATTAGGTCTTTAGGTCTTGTGGTTTTATTTGTTTGTTTGTTTTGTGTTTGTTTGTCTTTTGAGGGTTTGATTATATATCTTGGTGTAGACCTCATTTATCTTATTATAAATGTAAAATTTATAATAAGGTCATTTAAAAAAAGTAACTCTTTTAGAGTTACTTTATATATGGTTTTATAATTTAAATAACTGTTATTTCTTTCTCTTGCCTCATTGCTCTGGCTAGAGCTTCCAATACAATGTTGAGTAGCAGTGGTGAAAATGGGAATTTGGGAATTCTTTCCCACTTTCCTATCTTATTCCTGAATCAAGGGAAAACTTAGTTTTTCATCATTGGGTATGTCAGCTGTTTTTTGTTTTTGTTTTAATTAAATAGCTTTAGTCACATTGAGGAAGTTTCTTTTCCTAGTTTTGAGTGTTTTCATTATTAAAGACATTGGATTTTGTTAAATACTCTTGCTATGTGAATTGGACAATCAGTTATTTTATTTCCTTTTTTTTTCTATTACTGTAGTGTATTCAATTGATTAATTTTCTTTTGTTGAACCACCTTTCCACTTCTGGTGTAAATCCCTCTTGGTCATGGTATATATCCCTTCTAATTACAAACAAAAATTTTAATAATGCTGAATTTATTTCCTTGTTATTGATTGATTTTTAGAGAGAGGAAAAGAGAGAGAAATTTGAATTTGTTATTCCACTTATTTATGCATTCATTTGGCGATTCTAGTATGTGACTTGACTGGGGTCAAACCAGCAGCCTTGGCACATTGGGACAATACTCTCACCAGTTTGGATAAGTGTACAATATATACTTAGCCAGGGCCATACTGGTTTTATATTTTTACCCATATAGTTACATTTACTAAAATTCTTTATTTCTTCTTATGACTTTAAATTACTATCTAATGTTCTTTTAATTTCAGCCTAATGAAATCCCTTTAGCATTTCTTGTAAAGCATGCCTACTTGTGACAAACTCCCTCAGCCTTTAAATTGGGGGTGAATGTCTTAAATTCTTTATTTTTAAAGAATAGCTTCACTTGATATATAACTCTTGGTTGACCTTTTTCTCCCAACATTTTCAATGTATCATTCCACTGTCTTCTGGCTGTGATTTCTGATATGAAATTGCTTGTTGATCTCACTGAGAATACTTTATATATGATGAATCACTTCTCTCTTGCTGATTTTAAGATTTTTTTGTTTGTCTTTTGAGGGTTTGATTATATATCTTGGTGTAGACCTCATTTATCTTATTATAAATGTATCTTGTGCTTCTTTGATTTGTAGATTCATATGTTCATCAAATTTGGAAAGTTTTTGGTCATTTAAAAAACTTTTTTTTCTTCCCTCTTCCAACACTCTTCTCCTCTGGGACTCCTAAAATGTATGTTTGTGTGTCAGTGGTATCCTATAGGTTCCTTAGGCTCTGTTCATTTTTTTTCTTTTTGCTCTTCAGTGTGGGTAAACTTAATCATCCTATCTTCAAGTTTGCTTATATCTGTTATAGAACCCCTTTATTAAATTTTTCATTTCAGTTATTGTACATTTCATTCCAGGTTAATTTTTGTAATTTCCATTTCTCTATTATCTTTATCTCTTTTATGTTTATCTCTTTACTGATACACTTTTTTTTTCATATTCCTTACTGATACTTTTTTTTTCATTTGTCCTTGTCTGTTTTTTTTCTAGCTCAGCTATATGAGCATATTCATCACAGTTGATTTAAAGTCTTTGTGTAGTAAGTCTAGTATTGAGAAGCTTCTGACTGCAGTAATACAAAATCATGACTTAAATGGATGGAATGATATGGGAAATTTTCTTTTAAAGGGAAACGTTTGATCCAGAATTATTTAAGCCAATGATTAAACAATTAATCATGGATACAGTTTTTGTTTTTACATTCTGCCTTCAGCACCATGTTGGTTTTCCTCATGTGCTTAATATGGCTGTCCACAGTTTCAAGGGTCACATGCAGAAATGAAATGTAAGAGGAAAATAGGAGATGTGAAGTCTAGATTTTTTTCTGTGTCTTTTTATCTCTGTGGAAAATGTTCTGGAAGATCTGCAATAGTATTTGTTTCAAGTCAAAACTGGATCGCATTTCAACACTAAGCCTTTCAATGGGCATGAATTCTATTTTGTAAGATATTAGTATTTTTGCATTTGAATTTTTAAGACTATATTTTCAGGGTAGTTTTAAGTTCACAGCAAAATTGAGAAGGTACAGAGCTTTTCCTTATATCTCCTGCCTCCGTATATGCATAACCTCTCCCATTACCAATTTCTCTGGCCAGAGTGGTGCACTTATTAAAACTGATAAATCTCCATTGACATATCATAATCTCTCAGTGTCTGTAACTTACATTAGGGTTCATTCTTGGTATTGCACATTCTATGAGTTTGAACAAGTGTGTATATATATATCCATCATTATAGTACCATGCAGAATATTTTCACTGCCCCAAATATCTTCTGTGCTCCACCTATTCATTCTTCCCTCCTTCTTCTTCCTCAACCCCTGGCAACAACTAATCTTTTTACTATCTCCATAGGTTTGCCTTTTCTAGCATGTCATGCACTGTATAGCCTTTTCAGAGTGCCTTATTTCACTTAGTAAACCACATTTAAGATTCCCCCATATATCATCTGATTTCTTTTTAACTTATATTTTCCTAGCATCATAGTAACTTTATTTCCAACCAGATCCAATTTGATTTAGCTGTGTTAAACAGAGCATGTTCTTTCTAAAAGCAATATGAGATTCGTTTACCCAAGGGTTTAATTGAAATATTCAGAAAAAGCAGTGTGTGGGGTGGGGGGCAGAGATAAGGTAGATTCATGGTTTCCTGGGCAGGGATAGGAATGGAGAGTGACTAGAGATGGGTAAGAGGGGCTTGTGAAGGTTTTAAACTTGCACAACACTGTAAATTTTCTAAAAATCTTTAATCTCTATGTAAATTTTATGGCATGTAAATTATATCCCAATAAAGTTGACTTTTAGAAAAAGAGCTAAAATCATTCTCATTTGTTATAATGATTTTTAAAGTCTTCTTCTGTCTCCTTTTGGATTTGGATCCTTCTGTGTTTCATGTATCTACCTGTCCATCCATCTATATATATTGTAAGTAGTTTTCTCTGCCTTTGTTGCATAAACCAAGTTTTCTTGGTCTTTTTTCTTTAGAGATCTTAAATTATATTATGTCTTTATTCTACTGGCACTTGTAGCAACACCTATTCCCATCTACACAGCAGGACAATGGCAGTGATAGTAACTGGCTGCTTCCCCATGTAAAAGATGAGATGTAGAGTACCTTGTTTATCATCCCTCAATTATTATTCCCAGCATTTTCTAGTTTCAATGAATAATTCAGCAATTTTCAGATCAAAAATATGTTTTAAACATTGTAATCAATATCACATAACTTGGGGACTTGTGTAGTTTTATAATCCTATTAATCCCTGTTAAAAATTTTATTACTTCACTGATGCTGCTCACTATCATTGTTTATATACCATGTTTTATCTGTTGGTTTTTAGTTCCAACATATTTCTCAGTAATTTTAAGCATTTGGGGTATTTAACTCAGCAAATAATTATTGAGCAGTTAATATAAGCTAAGTATTATGATCAGCTCTGGTAACAGAGTGGTAAAGAGGATCCATTTTCATAATGATTATTGTGTATTTGGTGTATAGGTGACATATTTGAATCTTAGCATTCTTATGAGTGAAACAACTTTAGAAAAACTAAGAGCTGTCTATTGTATACAAAGTCTGTCTGGAAAAAGTCCAGCCATCTTTAGTATCATGATAACAGTTTGTGCAACATCAGTATAATCTGGTAATCAAGGAGACTGGACTGGAGTGCACATGCATGTATAATGATGACTTCACTGTAATAGTCAGTGGGGGCAATAGATGCTGTTGAGTGGGCATGTGTGCTGTGTGGCCATTACATTCAAAATGACTGAGCAAGTAGGGCAACAAATCTGCATCAAATTTTGCATTAAGCTTGAACATTCCTCCACGGAAACTATTTGGATGATTCAGAAAGCCACAGCTATGGGTTACTGGTGATTGGCAGCTTTCCCACAACAGTGTGACCACTCATGCATCATGGTTTGTGCAGAGTTTTATGGTGAAACATCAAATCACCCAAGTGACTCAGCTCTCCTACAGGCCAGATTTGGCACCCTGTGATTTCTGGCTTTCTCCAAAACTAAAACCACCTTTGAGAGGGAAGAGATTTCGGACCATGGATGAGACTCAGGAAAATACGACAGGGCAGCTGATGGTGATTGAGAGAATTGTGTGAGGTCCCAAGGTGCCTACTTTGAAGGGTACTGAGGTATCATTGTCGTATGTACATTGTTTCTTGTGTCTTCTTCAATAAATGTCTCTTTTTCACATTACATGGCTGAACACCTTATGGGGAGATCTCATATTCTATTATATGTCTGAGACTACGTTCCTGTTGTTTTTGTACTAATTGTGGTCTGACTGTCTTAAGCTCTTTTTCTCAAAACTCTAGACATTATTCCATTTAGTATTGTAGAGGAGAGTTTTTATGCCAAACTAACTTTTTCTCTGGGCAATGTGTTTGGCTTTCATTGTTGAAATTTTCCTTGTTTTATCTTTAAAATTGTTTTAAAAATTAAATATGAACATAACAGAATTTGGATATTGTTAGTTTTTCCTGGGAATTAGTGAACTCTCTGACCTCTAATAAATTATCTTTAATTTGTTTTCTTGTTGTTCCCTTTATTATGTTGTCCATTTTAATAATTGTATGTATTATAAAACTTATAAATAATATCTGGTGGTCTGTTTTATGGTCATAGTTATACTTCCAGTTGACAAACTTCAAAATTTCAGTGGCTTAAGTTTTCTATACTGTTCAAGCAAAGTCTGTGTATTCAGGAGATTCTCTGGGGTGGTTCTTTCCATAACAAAAATTCAGATATCCCAGAATACTTCCATTCTGTGGTTTTGCTATATCAACAAGTGACTTCCAGGGTGGCTGTAGAGGGTAAAGGAGAATACAGAGAACCACTTCTGGCTCTACAGTACTTACGCACATCATTTCTGCTCACAAGCAGTCATTAGCCTCAATCTGGGAAGTGCAAGAAATGTTAGATGAGCACTATATGAAGTCACTCCACATCCCTTTGGTAAATTAGAGAGAAATTGGAGATCCTCTCAAAGGGCATTTGATAAGATCTCATAGATTATATCCCCATTCAGTTGCTTCTGTATCTAATGGTTTTTCTCTCTCTGCTCAGATTTAGAGAGGAAGATCTATGTTTCTCCAATATTAATAGTTGAGATAAGTTCTATCATGGATTACATGGGACCCTTTTGAATTTTTAGGTCTGGATTAGGGGAGAGTAAAGCATCTATGTTTATTAAATTGTCCTTCAACTAGCTCAGAGATTCAGTAGCTTTGAGGAGTGGGGAAGTAGCTGATCCCAATGTAAACAATGCCAGTGTCCAAGCTAATAAGGCCTTTTTACCTCATCATCATCAAGGTGGATACTTCTCACTAACTGGACATTTTGTTCAGATGGACAGCCTGAACTAAAAAGTAGAAAGAAGTTCACTCAGCAGGAAGTACGGATTCCAGTGCAGATGTGTTCTCTAGATCGCCACCCACCACTCACTGCCTGCCTGACCTTGGGCCTCACCACCGCCAGCCACTGCTGTTGCCTTGGGAAATGTTATGGATGACTTGTTTAGATTTTTTCTCTTTAGTTTTCAGGAAAACGTTTTCTTCATGTGTGTTGAATTGCCAGTGAGTTAAATTTTTTCTTGGTTTGTTGTATGTATGCTCCTTTGAATTTCTGCAAATGAATAGAACTCTTCCATAGTTTCTAATTCCGATAGAAAATTTATTGATGATTATATTTCTTTGCTTATTTACTAGTTCTAATATTCCTTTTTCTAGTTATAAAAGTAAAGTCATTGCTGGAAACAATCCTACATTTCCAGGATGTGTAGCCTACAAGGTGAATATGAAAGTAGGTGGTAAAGAAAGACATGTTTTCTTTGATGCCCTTTAGTACTTCAATTTTATAAAAGCTTTTCCATATTACTTGTGAGACTGAAAATAAATTAATATAGAGGAAATTTTTAATGAACATTTCAAATCCCAACTTGATTGCTGTAGTTTTATGTCACATATATATATATACCTATGTATTTATTAATTAACTGTATCCATATATTGACATATTTATCTTACTTTTTATACTTACACATATTTATTTTAAAAAACTGGGATATTATTCTATCTTTGTGTATTTTCCCATATACCTTCACAATACTTTTCATGGCAGCAGACTCTTCTCAACATTTCAGCAAGACTCTGCTTGGGAGGAATTAAATGTGTGTGCTCATTGCCCTTGTTTCCGAAAACCTGTCTCCTGACACTGATTCACAGTAAGCTTCCTCTTCACTTTAACTCTGTAAGTTGAGAGATTACAAATTTGGGCGGTGGGGATGGTTTATAATATTTTTGACATTTCTGTTCTCCTGAGGAGCACTGAACCCTTTTGCTGTCTGTAATTAGTCTTCATATCTTTCAAAGGAGGCTTTTTCCCCAAATTCCCTATCACAGGAAATTCTATCTGGACAGGACGTGTACATAAATACAGCCTTCCATGTGGTCCTTTCCTATTACTGGTGACAGAAGCCAAAACAACCTATACCAGCCATCCTGAAGACTGCAGAACAGCATCAGAGACATCAGGGAAACAACATTTATACCAGCCCTTGCTTCCCACCACGGGAAGCTCCTGCTCACGTACTCTTACCCATACAGCTTTGGATCATAGATCCAGATAATTCTCTGATGAGCTTCTGAAACATGTAGCCCTTACCAGACTGGGAATGGTTTCTCTCTGGATCAGTTTATGCTGCTGTTTTACTGGTTGTATAATTAATACAGGTCACCTCAGTATTTATATCTCATGTAAACATTAAAGCAATGGGGATAGTGAAAATAAACACTTCTCTTTAATGTCAAAGGTGAAATTCACTTCACAGTCAATTAAGGAACCCACATACAATAGACATGCTGTTTGCTAAAGAAATGTTTTTCTTAAGGTGAATCTTTTTTCTACTTCCCTTTTTTCTACTTTGGCAGCAATCAGAGTTTGTCTTCTCAAAAATGTGCCACCAGATGAAAAGTATTTGTCTTTACAAAATAAAATCAGTGAGAGAGTCCATGTGTTTGTAATCATAATTTCACATCATTCTTGTGACAGCGATTTCAAGGAACTTTCTCAGGAAGTCATCCTCCCCTGAACTCTGTGGCCTCACGTTACCTCCAAATCCTCAAGTTTTGGTTAAAATCTTCTAGGTTTATCAAGTGAGAAAATGAGGGTAGGGAAGAAGAAGTTTAATGACAATGAGCTTTTCACAGCTATGTGTCTGTAAGATGATAAAGACAGGAGAATAAAAAGGAAGAGAAGAAACCTCCTAGAAATCGTTTCCCATGCAAAGAGTGGGGGGGGGAAGAGAAAGAGAGAGAGAGAGAGAGAGAGAGAGAGAGAGAGGGAGAGAGAGGAGACTGGGACTTTTCTGAGGACCTGTTGAGTATTTGAGTATTATGGACAGTGTGAAATGCTTGCTGCCCAAGGTGATCATGCCAAGTCCTGCACTGAACTGTACAGGTCTCGAGGATGTACAGAGATGATATTGAGTAAGGCAACACAGCTCGTTGTGCTTATTTTACTATGAACTTTCCTCATGAGACAAGCAAACAATAAAACTGCAACAGATTTCTTATCAAAGAATCAATAGCATCATGCTAATTTGACAAAATACAAAAGAAACAGTCTTTTCCTCATTATTTTAAATGAAAAAAAAGTCAATCTGCTATATCATTGTCCTCTATATTGTTGGTTTATTGATTTTCCTTCACATCTGACAAGCTCACAGAAGTTATTTCTCATAATAGCTGGAGGTTATACACATAAGCTTTTAAAATATTAATTTAGTTACTAAAGCTGCATTCAAAGAACTTTTTTTCCTCTTTGAAGACCTTATGGATCATGTAGTCTAATAAAATTGTCTGCTTCTTTCTCCTTCAAACTAATGGTAAACTTAAAAAAGAGATTTGTTCATTTTCTCTTGTTACTTTTTAGAGTGAAATGTCTTTTGTGATTTGGTCAAGCAAGCTTCTTTACCTATACAATAAGGCTTTTCTCTAAGGAAACAAAAATAATAAAAATAACTTTTAAAGTGTTACATGCAAGACATTGAAATGAGATGTTTAAAAGGAGAAAGGATCTGGGATACAGGGGACACAATTCCTCCCAGGACCATTTGCATCATAAAATGTAATTCATCAGTCATTACATCTGCTTAGTTCTCCAACTGATGGACACATTGCAAGAACCATGGATGTTGCTATTCATGGTGCGTAATGAGCAAATCTCTGAGGCTCACTGCCAGTCATGGGTAAATCAGAGGGTTGAAAATCCCCCAGACTCAGACACCTAAACAACACCTTCCAAAAATAAAACAAACCAAACAAACAAAAAGCACTCTCTCTTTTATTCCCAGTTTAATCTAAATTTAGGGAAATTTTTAATAGCTCTCTAGTCCTCATGTGGAAAGTATCTTCAACAAGAGTTCAGATACTCCTTTCTATGTAGTAAAAGGCATAGAATAGTAGGGTTTGGATGAGAAAAATAATCCTTGAAGAATTTAAAAGATTTGGCTCAAAGTCTAAATGACTTGAAAAAATAAAATCCTTAAATGATTAGGTATAGCTACTAGTTCATTTCCAACAAGTGAGTTTGTCTGAATTGACTACTTCTCTTCATTTCCTTACTGTCTGGTTTGTTATATGGATTGTTAGGGCCTTATACTGCAGGTTATCATAGATAGACTCTGAGTGGAAGGTTAGGAGAGAATGGCCCTCTGACACCTCACACGTAGACTTCCTTCAGGCTTTAGGGGTGCATATTCTACTTCTGGTCCTGGAACTACCACGAGCAAGGAAGAACACATTTTTAAAAAAATTTATTTTATTTCTTTTGTAGAAAAATTCTTTATATTTGCTAAAGACAAAATCTAAAGTGGATAAAGAAAATGTGTCCCCAAGCCACTCTAAAATTAAAAAAAAAAAGATTTACTCAATATTTCAAAGGGATTTTGTAGACATTTGAAGGTTTTGCAAACTATCTTCAGAGTATTGCTTTATAAATAGACATGTATACTAGCATGTAAACACACACATATACATACACACACCGTATGTATCTGGTTGAACTAAATGGTCAATTTAGTTAAAGAATACATTATGTTAAACAAGAACTTGATTCATTTTGTATTTGACTGGTTAATGAAAATTCTTTTGAGAAAAGTAAGGCCTATTCATGCCCTGTTCCTAGAAATTATAGTGCTTCTATAGTCTGGAATTTTTTTTCTCTCCAAAGTGTTTTTAAAAGTTTTTTTAAGTCAATAGATTTTTAAAAAACTCTGGGTCCCACTTGTAGTAGCTGATCCTTAAACAGAAAATTATTTCATCTTCTTGGCATTTAAATCTTACGTATTTAAGGCATTTACCAACATGACCCTCCAAAACAGTTTCTATGTAGAGACAACTGCTCCAAATGCCCTAGATTTATTTTTGCCATCATGCAAAGGAAAACATAAAAGAGACAAGTGAGTCCTCAGGGCTTTGGGACATTTATTGATCTCACTAAGCCTTGTGGGGGGATGAGCTTCAAACCAGAAGCCATCCTTGGAAGGCGCACACTTTGTCAGGGCCAGATGCTTTTGAATGTGTGAATTAACCCTGCATCACCACATGGATGATTGATGTTTTCACTCTGAAAGCAGCGGGGCCCCTGTGAAATTTCTAAGGGCCAACAATATCAGGACAATGATAAGCTTGGGGCCATTGATCTTGCCGTGAATTGGGTTCGTGTTGCAATATGTGCCACGTCAAAATGTAACAATACCGTGTATTATTTTAGAAAAACCAGCAAGATTCTTCTCCCTTTAGGCAACAAAACCTCAACAAGCTATGAGTGGAAACACTTCAGCGGTGAACTTTATTCTTCTGTGAATGCCCCATGTGTCTTCAGCATACATAGCAGAGTACTAGGCTTCTTAGCTGACAGTGCATTTGATCAGTCCTTGTTTTTGTGGAGAGGCCAAATTAATTTCTTTATCAATCAAGATTTTCTGTGCAATCCAGATCAAGTTTGTTTAAGCAAATAGGAGAACTGATTGGGGGGTGAAACAGAAGTGCAGAGGTGCACCGGCCTTCAGGGAGGGCTGGTACCCAGCATCAGCTGTTGTAGAACACTATCCCTCTTCCCTGCCCTGGCCCAGCTGCAGCCCCAGACCAGCTCTCACAGTGTGGCCACAAAGATGACCACAGGCGGCTTTGGCTTACGTGATGACAATTTGGCAACACTTTTCTAGGGAAAGAAAGCCCACTTTCCCCAGTACTTCCAGCATGGGTTTTCTTATTGAATAGCTCAGTTCAGGCCTGTGTCAGCACTTGGGCAGGAGGCCAGGGTTGAGGGGAGAGAGGATAGTGTGTGTATGGTGTGTGACATACTTGAATCCCATGACAGAATATTTCCCCAAATGGATGCCTTTCAGGAAAGAAGAAAAAAATACCCTAAAACCAAGCTGCTCAGCAAACTTTGCATCATTTTCAGTTTTTTAATGAAACAGTTACAAAATTTCAGTATATATATTAGTTCACTGCTTTGTACAAAATAAATTTGTCTAGACCATATTTTCTGACATAATCTAACATAATTCAAAACAACATTCCCTGCTGCACTTAAAAATGTGTATATACTTGTTCTACTTCAAAACACTTGGATGACAGCTACAAATGTCTCTCAAATTAATTCTAGGTAAAAGGAAATCAAATTAGAAATGACGAGATACTCAGAGAATAATAGCAACAAATGCTACTTTTCCCATACATGGTAATATGACCAAAGATTTAGTCAGAGGAAAATCTATTGCCTTGTAATTATATTAAAATGGAACAAAAGTAAATATACTCATTATGAATAGATTGATGAAGTAAAGAAAAATAGAGAAAATAGAAATTAATGAATTAGAAAAATTCATGGTGTGACAGAATTAATAAATTCGAGAACTGATACTTTGAGAAACCATGAAAAGGAGACAGATGTTTTTCATATTTAATCAAAGAAATACATATATAATAAAAAATTTACATATATACATATATAGAAAAAGAGATGTTTAGTTTCAGAATTTTAAGAAATCTACAAGTAATATATTCATATGTACTATAAAGTGAAAATTATGTTTGAAGTAGGAGCTTTGCAGGTAAGTGACCAATACTGATTCAAAAATGCAAAACCACCCTAGATTAAAAGACTATGACAACTTATTCCACTTCTGCCAAAGAAATATCTCCAAATAGGGTTCTGGGCTCAGAACAACTTATGGGTGAAACCCTTACATCAGAAATAAGCCCAGGCTGTATAAATTGTTTTATTTGATATAAAAATATATTATGCTTCTCATTTACCATTAGATAATTTCAGAAATCTGAGAAAGGTGCAGCAAAAAAGATAAGTACATACTTATTGCAAAATTGTACAAATCCTGAAAAGGTATAAGCAAGTAATATATCACAGTATTTCTAAAGAATATGACTTCAAGTCCAAAATGGGCTTTTTCTAGTAATACAAAAATGGTTCAATATCTAAAAAAACCCCAATATAATCAATCACATCAATAGATAAAGAGATAATGAAGGTGATTTTATATGAATTATAAAAACATTTTTGGTAAATATGTCATTATTAAAAGCACTGTGATGTATCCTCAATATAATGAAGGCATTTTCTCCAAACCTTGTTTTACTTCCAGTGCTCTTCGCAAGTCCAAACCAAATTCTTGGGTTTATCTGATCAAAATTTAAGCTGTTTGTATCCTTTGCCCCAACATTTTACTCTTAAAAATTTATCTTTAGATAGACTAATACATTCATGAGGGAACATATACAAAATGTTTATTTTTTAAATACATTTTATTGATTTTGCTATTACAGTTGTCCCATTTTCCCCCCTTTATTCCCCTCTGCCCCGCACACCCCCTCCCACCCTCATTCTGTAACAGGGTACAGCCAAGGGGGCTCAAATAGGGATTTGTAATGGGGTCCAGAACTCAGTGAGTCCAGGAAATATTAGAAAAAATATATATAGGATGTCCTCACCCCCACATGTCTGAGCTGAGGGATGGGACACATGGAGCAGGGCCATTGAAAGCTGTTTTGCATAGCAACGGCTTTGCAGCTAACCTCTGGCATGGTCATTTAACATATCTATAACCTTTAACTGGTTTCATGGATATGTTACATAGCTGTGGCCATGCTTTGAGCCAGGGGGATGGGAATGACTTCAACCCATGATGTAACTGGTTACAGTGCCTGCGTGAGAGAGAAAAGAAGGAGGACTGGGGCCATGCAGCCTTGGGGCTCCCTTTTGCCACATGGCTGAGGAAGCAGGAGAGACCTTGCTGGGAAGGAAAGGGGTGAAAGGACTCTTACTGGTGGGCCACGAGGAGGTGTCACATGGTTTTGGATTAACTAGAGATCATGGTGGCAACACAGCTGATGGTGCCAGAACTGAGGGGCTGCCTGAACCATGGACTTCTACTTCTTTTCCTGAGATATGGTACCCCAGATTAGGCAGAGGGAGAAAGAAGGACTGTGTGCATTTGATGGTATTCTAAAGGACTTTAGCATTTTAATGAAGATATTAAGTCATTACTGTAAGTCTGTATAACTGTTTTAATAAATAATTCCTTTCCTTTTCATCAATCTGTCATTGAGAGATGTCTTTCAGGGAGGGGGGTGCTGGAGCAGAAAGGGGGGTCCATTCTGTAATAGTATATCTCTATACCTTTTCCCCCACTCCCCTGTCCCCTTCCCCACTGATAACCCTCCATGTCATCTCCATTTCTGTGATTCTGTTCTTGTTCTAGTTGTTTGGTTAGTTCATTTTTTTTTTAGGTTTGGTTATTGATAGCTGTGTGTTTGTTGTCATTTTTTACTGTTCATATTTTTGATCTTCTTTTTCTTATATAAGTCCCTTTAACACTTCATATAATAATGGCTCGGTGATGATGAACTCCTTTAACTTGACCTTATCTGGGAAACACTTTATCTGCCCTTCCATTCTAAATGATAGCTTTGCTGGATAGAGTAACCTTGGATGTAGGTCCTTGCCTTTCATGACTTGGAATACTTCTTCCCAGTCCCTTCTTGCCTGTATGGTTTCTTTTGAGAAATCAGCTGATAGTCTCATGGGAACTCCTTTGTAGGTAACTGTCTCCTTTTCTCTTATGCTTTTAAGATTCTCTCCTTAACTTTTATCTTGGGTAACGTAATTATGATGTGTCTTGGTGTGTTCTTCCTTGGGTCCAACTTCTTTGGGACTCTCTGAGCTTCCTGGACTTCCTGGAATTCTATTTCCTTTGCCATATTAAGGAAGTTCTCCCTCATTATGTTTTCAAATAAGTTTTCAATTTCTTCCTCTTGTTCTTCTCCTTCTTGCACCCCTATGATTCAGATGTTGAAAAATTTAAAGTTATCCCAGAGGTTCCTAACCCTCTCCTCATTTTTTGGAATTCTTGTTTCTTCATTCTGTTCTGGTTGAATGCTTATTTTTTCCTTCTGTTTCAAACCATTGATTTGAGTCCCAGTTTCCTTCCCTTCACTGTTAGTTCCCTGTACATTTTCCTTTATTTTACTTTTCATAGCCTTCACTTTTTCTTCTATTTTTGGACCATACTCAACCATTTCTGTGAGCATTCTGATTACCAGTGTTTTGAACTGTGCATCTGATAGGTTGGCTATCTCTTCATTGCTTAGTTGTATTTTTTCTGAAGCTTTTATCTGTTCTTTCTTTTGGGTCACATATTTTTTTTTTTGATGCACTTGTTAAGTAATTAAGGGGCAGAGTCTTAGGTATTCACTAGGGGCTGTATGTGGGAGAGGGTCCAAGGGGGAACAATGCTACTTGTTCAGCTCTCTGCTGGCTTTCAGTCACTTCCCCGGCCACCCACAAGCAAATTGGGTCCTTCTGGTGCTAATTCCGGGGTCAGTGGGTTTGTGTTCATTCTAGGACCTTGTGAGTCTCTCCAATGATTCTCTTGTGAGACAATGGGAGTTTCTCCCTAGGGAGAAACCCTCTCTCCCGACCATGGGTTTTTTCAACCCCCACAGGTTTTTTCAGTCAGAGGTTTTGAAGTTTTATTTACCTATGCTGAAACCATGAGTCTTGCTCCCCAGTTGTTCCTCCAGGTTATCCACAGGCAAATATGGGACTACCTGCTCTGCCAACTGTGCCTCACCTGCTCCAGCAGCTGCCACCTTGCTGAGAGTCCTGTCTACCCTGCTGCCTGTCTCTGCCCCGTCTACTGGTCTGGATGGAAAAAAGCACATACAACATGTTTGGAACAGGAAGGGATTGTACATAAACATTGTGCTTGCTGGTGGGATACTCACTTTTTAAGCACATGTTATATAAGAAACTTTTTTTGGCTTTTAATAGAAATCTCTATGAGCTTATATGAAAACTCTCCAAGACTGTAAAAACAGTTAATATTTGAACAACATGTTTGAACTGTATAGGCCTACCTGTATGTAGATCTAAAAACATAAATATACAATCAGCGCTCTGTATCTTTGGGTCTCACATTTGTGGATTCAACCAACCTCAAATGGAAAACAGTATTTCTAATGCACAGGTGGGACTCTGTAGATGCAGAGGGCCAATTGTGTGCATTGCTCTATGCTACTCTACATAAGTGATGTGATCTGCCACAGAATTTGCTAACTGTGGGGGTTCTGGAACCAGTCTCCTGTGCATGTTGAGGGATGACTGAGTTTTTAAGGATTAAAAAGTTACTTATGGAATTTTGACTTCATGGGGATGGTTCCCTTAACCCCTGAGTAGTTTGAGGGTCAACTATATATAATATGCCCCTTTGGACACACACCCACACATAAATTTATCAGTTCAAATAGCAAGATCTAGATCTTAGAGACGCAGTTCAATGAGGTACTAGCTATTTTGTTTTTGAGTTTCAGAGAGTAAGAAGTGAACTAAAATGATTTATAATAGACAGTTTAATGGACTCTATTTGGTTCCTGAGAGCTGACAACAAGAATTTTGTGTGTGTGTGTGTGTATAGTTATAAATAATTTTCAGAAGGATACAGTATCAGCTAGAATTCTGGTTGCAAGTGACAAAAAAAATCCAAGTGTGCAACCAAGGAATTCTCTATCATATATAAACTGAGAACACCTAGAATTTAACTTTAGGTAGAGTGAGATAGGGCTCAAAAACCATATTATCAAACTCTGATTTTCTCCATATCTTCACTCTGTTGATTCCATTCTTGGGTTCTACGTGTTGTGGTCTGAAGTACCTCTAGACATCATTTTGACAATAATAGATTTAACGGCTGCTACCTTGTTCAGTATTGTGATAAAAATCCCTAAAATCCAACTTTGTTGGCTCAACTTGTATCTTATTTCTGTCTGTGATGTAATTTATGTGGCTAAGAAACTATATAAGCTGAAGGTTAAGTCAGATTTACAGAAATGATATGGACTGGGTGAATGAAGTCTATTTCATAATTATTTCTGCAAAGAAAAACTATTATGTACACCAAGTGGCAAGCATGGTTGTCTGCTGCAGTACCAAATAACAATGATAACAGCAAAAGAACTATTAGCAGTGATTGCCTTTGACAGAGGAATGCAGTTGTAGATGGAAGGAGGATTACTTTCCTTTTGCACATCATTTGTGGGTTTCCTCCACATGCATACATTACTTTTCAATAGCAAAAACCAGTTTGAATATATTTGCAAAGAATGAAAAAATGATAAAATGAAATTCCTACCTCACACTATATACTAAACAAAAATTAGGACACATAACTTGAGCATAAAAAGAATCATGTCAAGTGTACAGAGAGTAAATATAAAGTTTTGTTCTCAGGAAGACTTTTCAAAGTGAACCACAATTGACAAAGTCCACAAAGGGGAAAAACTGATAGGTATGTTTTACATTTTTCACTATAACCATCACAGAGGTGTAGAAAGAGAATGCTGCTCCCCACTCCGTAAGTCCTTCTTTGGGCCCCACACCAATCGCGAGCCCCTCTTCCTTCCTCACAAAGTAACTCCTATCCTAATTCTGTGTTAGTCCTTTTTTGTGTCACTTTATAGTTATATCACCACAGTGTGATTTCCTTAACACAATCATTTAATCTTTCCAATTAAAAAAAATATGTCCTTTAGATTTCTTTTATTCTGTAAGATCCCCCTCAATCTCCTTCATTACAATCTAGCTGTTGCAGAGCCCATGACACTGGACGTGTATGTTGCCCTTGGTCTGGTTTTCCTAATGGCACTCACATTGTGCAGACCAGCACGTCCCAGCCCCCACTGTAGACACCGCATGTTGGCCGTTAGACTCAAAGACTACATCAGTCTAGTGACTGGTCCCTGTGGCAAGACTACAACTAGTGCCAGGTTCTTTCATCAGGAGGGGCACGATAGTTCCGTCTCTTTTTTTATGATGTTAATATTTAAATTCGTTCATGGAGTAGAGTTGCAAAATGCTAAAATTCTATAATTTATTTATAATTTTTTAACTGGAATACTTCTATAAATAGATAGTACCCCTCATCTAATATTTGGATACCTTGAGCAACAATTCTGACAAGACAGACAAAAAAGTGCTAGATACTCTTTCTATTCTTTACCAGTTTTATATTTATTTACTAGTTTTTAAATAATCAGTTAATTTCCCCACTAATCTCCACAGGTGACTAGGTTTTCAAAAATAAGCTACTGTGAATTGAGGGATTGAAACATATTTGCTGGGTGTTAATTTATTACAATTACTATGTGGTTGTTATCTTACCAAAGCTCAAGCTGTCTTGGTTTTGGCCAGTGGGAGCGTGTTCACATTGGCTTCTGGGTCCTTTTACACATATCTAGTAATTTTAGGTAGTGTCCACACCATTTGGTGTAAAAAGATAAACCAGAGTCATCTTGTACATTTCCTGCCACAGGCATAAAACCAAAAATTGGTAAAATAGTAAAAAACAAAATGAAACAAAACAAACCTGGTCATTGAATAATCTCTTCAGTAGACAGAACTAGGACAAATATATTACATACAAAATAAAGTACTTCATGAATGAATATTAAAATCTATTATTAGGATTGTTTTTTTTTTAAAAGCTCTATATTATAAGATCACCTTTTTTATTCAACACTGAGAATTATGGTTCTTAAATATACAGGGAATGATAGAATTGAAATATTCCTTAATGACTCATTTACTTTATTATCTCATTAGACAGTAATCTCAGAATAACAATATTAATATTATAGTTCTCAATTATGGTTTTTGGAGAGTAGCTTAAAATTTGTTTTTTCATACAACCTGTATGTACTTATCCAATTTTTAAAATGATTAATAAAATTTTTAAATAATTTAGAACTTTAATAAATTAAATTTTATTTAAAAAATAAGTTATAAATTCATTAATACTGTACTTTCTGTAATTTAACCTCTTTTACTCTTACTTACACTAGTAACTGTATATTCTTTCCTCACCACCAGTCCTTATACTGATGTGAATCATTTGGGTTGTCTGAAGTTAGTTCCTGGCTTATTCCTCAAGAAGAACTCATGAGGACAAAATTCCTTGAGTTCTTACAATTTGACAACAGATGATCTGTGCCTTTTACACGTAAAAGTTAGATTTGCTGTATATAAGAACTTTGATTCACATTTCTTCTCTTTGAGTTAGTTTATGAATATTATTTCATTTTATTCTAGCATAAATTGTTGCCAAAAATAAGGTAACCTAGTTTTCTTTTTCTTATGTTTTGCTATTTGTTGCTTACAGCCAAGTGACTTTTTAGAATTAAGGTGAAATTCATATAACATAAAATAAAACATGCAAAGTAGCACTTTGTACATTTGCCATGTTGTGCAACCTCCACATCTACGTGGGCATTTGCATCACCCCAAAGAAAACTCCATACCCATAGCAGTCACTTCTCCTTTCCTCTTCCCCCCATCCATGACAACTACCAATCTGCTTCCTGCCTCTGTGGACCTACCAATTTGGGATATTTTACATAAATGGAATCATAGAGTATGTGATGCTTTGTGTTTGATTTCTTTCACATATAATGTTTTTAAAGTTCATCCATGTAATAAGATGCAGCAATACTTCATTTTTTATGGCTAAATAATGTAGATAATATTGCTATATATATATACATATACACTGTAATATAGATATATTCACATGAATATTATATCACATGGATATTATATATATAATTTATATATAATTTATGTGTTTAAATTATATATATATACACACACATATATATATATAATTTGTTAATCCATTCATCCATTGATGGGCATTTGGGTTGATTCCACCTTTTGCTGTTGTAAATAGTGCTGTAAATATCCATGTACAAATATTTGTTTGAGTGCTTATTTTCAATTTTGGGGCATGTAACTGAGAATACAATTACTGAATCATATGGTAATTCTGTTTAACTATTTTGTAAAAAGTGACTATTTTAAAAACTAGTAATTTTATTAGAATGTCTTATTTTTGTTCATTTTATGTCAATATTCTTGAATATATTGTATGCTTTTTCAACATGCATCCTAAAATTCTTTTTATTTCATAAAAAATGTTCTTAATTTATATTTTTAATATTTTGAATCCTTGCTTTGATTTTTTCCTCACTCTGGGAATTCCTAATTATCTGGAAATTCAATCTTCTTTGCCTATCTTCAATATTTGTCTCTTTCTTTTAAATTCACTTTTATCTATTTCATTATTTATTTTTATTATATTCTTCCTCTTGCTTTCTTTCATTGTATTTCACTCTTCTTTTTCTAGTATTTTTAAGATGAAAGTATGAAAACTTAATTCAACATTGAATTAAGGCATAGCCAGCATTTCCAATATGCTTACTGTGGGCCAACTTTTGGTCCATATTTCAACCAACCAACCAAACTGTTAGACATCTTTCTAATGCCTGGAGTTACAACTTTCAATGTAGAAGAATCTCTACATAGTGGGATCATATCAATAAATTCAGCCAGATTTAACCTTATGTTTCTTTTACCATTATTCTTTCCACACATGTTATCCAGATTTTTTCTGTACAAATTAGAAAAATCAGTAGTTCTCTTGGAGTGCAGCATGCTTTCTGATGGTTACAGTGTCTTCTTCCCTTCTGGGGCCTGCTGGAACTTAAGTCCAGGTACAGATGTAGAAGGAATGAGGGATGGTTGGGGTGGTTGCTGAGGAGGATCAGCATTGCTTTGCATGAAAATTGCCTCATGGGAGGCTATTAAAATTTCCTTGGGCAAGCAGGTAAATCCCCTTGAACAGAGGAGGAATGGCTGCTACTCTGTGGATTAGGAATGCAACTACCATTGGGGTTGGAGATACGCTTACCACTGAGGGGATGAGGGAAGAGGGATGGGAAGCTTCTTCCTCTGGCAAAGAAGACTCATCAGAATTTAGGGGCTCAATGCCCTCAATTTCCTGAGAAGCTTTCAACACATCCCCATCTCAACTTAGAGTATTCCATTTTTTTCTCAGTCAATGCCTTCGCTTCAACACTAGGTACCTTGAGAAGATGAATATTCAACTTGTAATTCATTTAATTGCCTGTTGAGATTGTGCACCTGATTTTCAATTATCTTAGTCTTGAATCTAAAGGAGGTAAGAGTCTCCTTTAGAGCAGGCATAGATGCTTTTGAGTTTTGTATGTAGCACTTGAGTTAAGAATCCAAACCGCTGAACTGATCTTTTTCTCTCTTCTCTGTCCAGTGATACGAGGGGAAATCAGCTAATTTCACTATATTTATTCATTTTTATAAATGTTTGAAAGTATCTTATACGCCATCACTCAGCTCCTCGCTTCTTACAAGTGGTTGATTAGGAGTATTCAGTAGAGATATTTTACCTATCTTAATTGCCTTATTAAGCTATGGATTATAAACATACCAATGCTTTGTTTACTACTTAAAATAGAGTCATTAGTGCCTTTGCACCTAATAAGACACAGATGCAAATCCTGAAAGTCAGAAACAATTTAGA